>PITA01008035.1:0-87336 GCA_004023965.1 Spilogale gracilis | reverse complement strand
TTTTTTTTTAAAGATTTTATTTATTTATTTGACAGAGAGAAACACAGCCAGAGAGGGAACACAAGCAGAGGGACTGAGAGAGGGAGAAGCAGGCTTCCCGCCGAGCAGAAAGCCCGATGTGGGGCTCGATCCTGGGTCTCCAGGATCATGACCTGAGCCGAAGGCAGTCGCCTAACCAACTGAGCCACCCAGGCGCCCCAAATAAATAAAATCTTAAAAAAAAAAAGATTTTAATACCAATAAGATCTAGATGTTGGATTTAGCAATCCAGGACCTTAAAATAGTATTTATAAATGTGTTTAAGGATGTAAAGGAAAATATGTTTTGTTTTGTTTTTTTTTATTTGACAGATCACAAATAGGCGGAGAGGCAGGCAGAGAGAGAGGAGGAAGCAGGCTCCCTGCCGAGCAGAGAGCCCGATGTGGGCCTCGATCCCAGGACCCTGAGATCATGACCTGAGCCGAAGGCAGAGGCTTAACCCACTGAGCCACCCAGGCGCCCAATAATATGGTTTTAATAAGTAAAGAGATCAGGGATATCAGCAAAGAAGTAAAACCTGTGAAATAAATGGAAACATGTAATTCCTGAAATTAAAAAAAAAAGTTGCTGAGAGAATAAAAGCAGTGATAAAATTAGAAATCCACAATAGATGTTACAACTAGTGTGTGAAAGCTAGATGAGGAACAAGAGTTTATATAGTCTCAAAATATCCCCACAAATTACTTATTAATTATAAATGGAGAAATAACAACTTTACAGTTCAGAAACCTAGTGAATTCTATCTCAAAGTAATCAAAGCCAACATCACTAATATTGGAACAGAGGGATATCATGTGACTCCTCATATAGTGTGGTGAGGACACAGACCTTCTGTGGAATTTCTGCCAAAAGGGCATAAACTGAATCAAATTACAAGGAAACACCCATATACCCAAATTCCGGATGAATGAAGTAAGTGACCTCTACTCTTCTAAATATTAAGATGAAGAAAGACAAAGGCCCAGCAACATTTCCTGATGAAGGAATCCTAAGTAGACATGAAGACAAATGAGTTCTAAGATCCTGGACTGGTTTCTGGACCAGGGGGGATACATAGAGAACGATATGAGGATAAGCAATGCGATTTGAATATAGACTGTGGCTTAGATAATAGAACTGTCACAAGTTAAATTTTCTGTTTTGGTAATTGTTCTATAGTCATGTAAGAGAAAGTCTTTGTTCTTGGTGAGTGCAGATTCAAGTATGAGGGTTAAAGGGACCCAATGTTGCCAAATTATTCTCAAATGGTTCTGAAAAAAATGTGCAAAAGATGAGAGCCCAGAGGTAGTGGGTGCAGAGGTGAGCTTGGGCAGTTTATGGGTGACTTACGGGTCACAGAAGGCATTTGGTTGTTATTTTGGATGAAATGGAAGCCATTGGAGCTTCTAAGCTGAGGGATGACATGATTCGTAAACTGGAAAATACACGAGAGAGGTCCATGGTTGGAAGTGACTTCAATGACCAGGCCAAGATGTTGGTTGGGGCAGGGTGGGAGCGATGGAAATGGCACGAAGTGGCTAGGTTCTGGGCATGTTCGGAAGGAAGAGCAAGGAAGATTTGCTGAGTCACCCTACATGTACTGGAAGCAAAGGAGGCCCCCAGGGTGGGGACAAGGGGTTTGATCTGAGTAAGCGGAAGAACGGTGATAGGGAAAACCTAAGAGTTTGGGACATGTTAAGTTTGAGACAGCTTTGAAATATACAAGTGGAGATGTCATGGTAAGGGTCAGAGTTTTAAGTGTGGTGTTAAAGGTAGGTGATCAGGCTGAAAGAACAAATTTGGGCATCATCAGTGTGTAGTTGCTCTTGAAAAGCGGGAGACTGTAGAAGGTACCAGCAGACTGAGTCTAAGTGGAAAGAAGAAGACTGAGCCCCAGGCAGGCCAACTGAGGTCGTGATTCCTGCTCAGCAGCAGCGTCTGTGATGCTAGTCAGTGGACATTTTGGGGAAGAGGCAGGAGAACTGACTCACTGGCTTTTACCAAGACTGGCTCCATCCTGACTGGAGGCACCCAGAAAGAATTTGCAAGATCTCTTCTACCTTAAGGAGTCCCTCTACAAATGTTGGAGTCAAACATGTTAAGCTATTCTCCATGCACGCACTTGTGCATTTCTAAATAAAGTGTCTGTTGGGCACAGAGAGGCATCAGAGGCAGGAGATGACTTTTGAGTTGTCAGTAAGAAATCCCTAATTGTCTACAGTTTCCAAATAGGGCTTCCCTGGGGGTCAGAGAGGCAAACGCAAATTTCTGGAGGCCATCACTTGGGTCATTTGAGCTGAGCCCTGCAGGATCCTCCCAAGGACTTGGGGAGGAACTCTAGAATTTGCCAGTTTTTCCACACTGTTTCTTGGGAGACTGGATGCTGGCTCACAATTTTGGCACTCAGATGTCTACCTGCAGATGTTCACCTGTTCTCTCGCCCTTCAAAATGAAGCAAATATACACAGATACAAGATGCACTAAGAGGTATTGAGCAAATTAAGTTAAAAAATGCTTCCTAACACCCTAGAGGCCCAGACACTACACATATTTTTCCATTTAAGCAGGTTTTTGTGCTGAGTTATTAGGAAAAATGCACTAAACATTTAGTTCACCTTCAACGTCACCTTCATTCTGTCCCCATTGAACTAGGCTAGTATTTATCTCATCAGGGAACTGGGTAAAATAAGTAACTACGCAAGGAGGGGGATATGAAATTCAGGGTTGAGCACGTCGGCTTATTGATGGCATTGCGTCCCCAAGTGTCCCATTATCCCTTGGAGCAGCCTCGCTCACATGCTAAATAGGAGAAGTGGTTATCCTGGGGGGTAATGTATGATCCCCTGGGGCCTTCTCCACAAGAAAATTGACCTTATATGGGCATCTACTGGCTCTCTAGAGGGACTGTATTTTTCATTTTCCTCCATCATAAGACTGGGCTCAAATGAGAACGTAGCCACCCATCCCAGAATGAAAACCCCTTTGTCTGTTCTGTTCTCTGTTGATGATGCATGGGGTTTGCTTTTTGGGCCCCTCCCCTTGATTGATGACCTTGACCAATTTAGGTGCAGGTGAGCTTCTTTGGGTCTTGCTGATGAGGCTCATCTTTCCCATTTGAATCCCAGGCCAGTTAGCACTGATCTGTCCCACAGGCAACATCCTCACCCCATGAAAATGCGCTGGAACTTGTGGGTAACTGGTCACAGGAGGGTGGGAGAGAAAATGGTGACAGTGGTCTTTTATCCCTCTCTATATTGTAGGAAAACGCCTTACTGTGGACGCTAAGAGAGGGCAGCATGGCTCTATGGCAGGTGGCCCTTTTATCCTGAGGCAAGCTCTACCAGAATGCCTTGGAAACCACTCTGTGGGGGGACTTGAGGAGAGGAGAGGGACACCTGAGCTGTTTTTAAGGAGGTGACTCACTCTTTCAGGTAGGTTATTGCTGATTTGTCTGTTAGTTAAACCTTTCTACACATCCCTCCCTTTTATACTGAAGATTTATCCCTCTGAGAAGTGAATCCTTCCACTGGTCTGTGCCTTTTTAAGTAATTCAAAAAGCAACCTTGGCAAGAGATTGAGTTGGAAATCACCATTCCCCCAAACCTTTAGGAATCTCAAGGTAGGAGGAGCCGAAGAATGATGCACCTGATTACATAAGAACTGAACTTGTATGGCTCATTGGACATGCGGGGCTGATGGGACCAGGGAGGACACTAGAGGGCCGGGTCCCTTAGGACTCCAGAGGCTCCTCTCCCGTCTGGCAGCCCTCCTCTTCATTCACTCTGGGTATGTCTCAGGACATTTGCTGGTTTTTGGCATCTTCATAGGCATTGCTCCAAATTCCTTCAAATAGCAATCTTTCCTCTTCCTTTGGTGTTCAAAAGTAGGAAGCAGCTAGTTCTAAAGAAATTCAAGACACCACCATAAATCTTAAGTGATTTTAGAAAGATATATAAGACTCCTGAATGATGACATATTTCCAGAAGATCGGTAAAACATTTCTGAGTGATATATGGCTGGCTGGGCAGTTGTATCCGTGCCATGAACCTGAGGAAGAACATCCAGAGAGCACAGTATTTTATGAGTATTATTGGTCATATCTTTTGTTTTTAATCTGCCAAAATTACAACCAAAGAAGCTGACCACACAGAATGTCAGCCTCCGTGATGCCAGGTGTGGGTGGGAAAAGCCCCGGGGTTTTCAGTTAAGCACCAGGACAAAAGGTGGGTGGGGGACTTAGTGTGTTTTGGGGGAGTAGGAAGCGGAAGTCCTGGGTCTGAGAAGCGGCTGACAGTGTCTGAGAGTGACTCCACTCCAGCATTTAAAAGTAATTATGGGGGAAGGGCTGGGGCAGGGGGGCTGGATCTAAGCCTGTTCTGTACATTAATTAAATTTGTGATTTTAATCACTAATAGAAAAGAAAACGATACATACTCATGCACACATACAGGGATGCAAAACACTCAGCGTGGCATGCTTTTCCATCAACCCCTGGAGATCACCTCCGAGTGCTGGCATGAGAAGGAGGGACACGGGCCGGCTGCAGCTGACCAAAGTCTGCGGCATCGAAATACCGTTGTGATAGGTGAGCTGGTTAAAATTATGCATTTATCTGGCCTCTGGGACTAAGCATAGAAAAGATAGGCTAGGAGGGAGGTCCCCCTGGTCACGCTGATGGAGATGAAAGCAAAGAGAATGCTTTCTCCCCTCCACTGGGAGTTAATGGGGCGTGCATGGCTCCTTGCAGCCTCCCCCGAGCCTGCACTGGTGCACAGCACGTCTGGTAAGGCTACAGTGAAGCATGTTCGACCACCACAGCCTCCTGTGGATGAGGGCTGTGGTAGCTAGCACGCCTGTTGCCGCAGAGCTCTGAAGTGTTGCAATGCTTCCAGAGTGAAGGATCCCATGTACGAAACCCCAGCTCTCTGCAGCGGCTCCATACCTCTTTCAGGGAGGGACTATTTTTGCAATCTGGTCAGCAGGCTTCATGGCCACAGCGGCCTCTGCACAAACGAGCCTTGCCCCACGAAAAAAAATGATCAAGAAGAAACCCAAGACGGAAGTTGTCAGGCGTAGACTCCGTGATACCAAAACCGGAAATGTGAGCTTCCCGGAAACCCACAGAGGGAAAGCTTTGTAAATCATAACAGTCTACCAGGATCGTGGTGGGTGCGATTCTATTTGTTGTGTGCAACTGTGTTACACACCTATTCTACACACTTTACCGGAGTGAATTTCCATAGGGACAAACTGAGCCATCCTAACCACCTACTGCCCCAAGTATGAAATGACACAGAAGTCACATTCTTAGATATATCAGGAGCAGCTGCTGGGAGTTCCTTCTCAGCCTCTGAAGCAGGACCAGAGATATACTGGCTCGTGTCCAAGTGAGTGGTGGAGAGAGTCGGTCAGGGAGCTGGGAGGAGGGGTCCAGCATTTAAAATGTCTCCAGAGTCTTAGATCAATATTGTTCAATAGCAAATGACTTATCACAAATCTTTTGTGTAAGTTTAGAATTCTCAACCACTGAGACTTCTCTACCAGCTCCCTCCGTGATCGGTCTCACACGCTTTTCAGTGTCAGTCTCGATTCGTCATTTGGTCACCTTGAGACCCAGAGACTATAGCACAGAAACCACGGTGTCTATTACCGATTAGCCCCCACCTTCCCCAAATTAAGTTACTCTAACCAGAGAATAATGACAGTGACGATAATTGAACGAGTCCCATCCCTCCTACAGGAACCAAGGGAGTTGAGTGAAGGGTGACAGTGTCCACTTCCTGAGGTCGTAGGCTGGCTTGTGGTCTCATGTGATTTGTACATCTACTCCCTGCTCCAGAGGTGTGGGGAGACGGAAGGCCATCCTGCCATCCAGTGAAATACAGGGTTAAGTCTTACAGAGAGAGGGATAATTATGGAATTAAACGCAGTTCCCAGGAAAACCAAACCCCTACACACATCAAAGGTTCAGAGACGTTTTTCTTCAATTTAGCTGCATGACACACAGGTTTTGTGAATCTCCATTCAGCTGTTTCAAAGGCTGGCTTTAAAGGGTCCCCGGAGTCCTATAGCACACCCGTGATTATAAAAATATTTAAAGCCACAGAAAGAATATATAGCTGTGCAGACACATGTGTTGATTTATTGTGAACCCGGGTTTGATCCCACACTGGAAAGGCAGGTTTCAGGCTGACGAAGCATCAGAGGAGCAGGCCTCAATCCATATATTACAGTACCAAGCCCAGAAAGGGAGCAGGGGTTTCTGAAAACTACCCCCCATAAGCAGGAGACAACATAAAAAGTTACATGACTATTTATGTGACATGGAATCGTATTCGTAGTGATATGACCACATAAATAGTGTTGTGAATTTTTGGAATATGGAAATTAAAAACAAATATTTCAAACCTAAACCATATATTATGAAAAATAACAAATCTTCCCACATGCCGTCAAAGAAAAAGAGATGAGGTAGGAGAAGAGATAAAGTTCTAGAAATATCAATGCGTTTTCTTTATTGATGAAAACTTATTTAAAAAAAAAATAACCACCACCTCAAGATTTTATGTACAGTAAATGTATTATGAGAGATTAACTTAGGTTTTTTTGTCTTCCACAACTTGGTGCTAATGTGGAAATCTTACAAAATATGTGAGTTTGTTTCTTAACGTAGATGTGCCAAGTGTGCGTGCAGTTTCCTGCATGGGGGGTGGTCTAGGGAGCCCTCTGCGGACCCCAAGGCCCATTCCTCATCATCCCTCATGCCCCCTCTGTCTTTGTTCACTAATGCACCCCCCATCCCCCCAGGGCTTCTTGCTGTTTCTGACACCTGCCAAGCCTGACTGGTTGAGGGCTCTGCTCTTCCGATCTCTTAGTCTGGAAAGTTCTGAACTCAGAGCCATGTAGGCCCCTCAAGCTTTCCCTCTGTCTCCCTGGATTTCCCTCTTTCTAATAAGCAATGAGTAGGCACATATCTTCTACATGACTCCAAGATAACTCAATAGCCTTTTTCAAATAAGCTTCCTCCCCAAAGGAAGACACTGTGACCCATGAGGACAGAGATAGGGACCAAGCAGATGGCCAGAGAGGCACTATGATGCTTGAATTATTTTAGTAATAATGCAAGAACAGTGCTGCACACATAAAAGATATACGGTACGTGTGTGGGTTATGAGTTAACAAATTAATGAAGTTATAAAATAAATGAATGAACATGTTCTGCTGATATGGAATACAAGGATTACATTATGGAGAGTCTCTAGTAGGCTATTCTTACTAAAATCAATCATGAATAGCCAAAATAGAGTATGTGCAGAACAGAAAATAAACGCCCACTTTATGAGATATAACTGTATCTTTAATGTTCCTATAACCATATATAAAACCTTCAGAAAGCTTGGATTTGTAAACAGTGATCACAAATTGATATTATATATATTTATGGGCAGTGTTCAGAAAGTGTAGCAGGTTAATTACTGATACATTACACACAGTTCGATATTTTCATTAGTAGTATAATATCTGGTTGGGAGTAAGTGAGGAGCATGAAATCAATCCATCCTTAACTATTTGTGAACTAGTACACTTAAAGATTTGAATGTCTGATGATTCTAATCAAAGCCCGAGAAGTGGTTTTTGGAACATTAAAAAAAAGTTTCCATCCCCCAAATCTATTGACAGATTGTTAAAGTTTGTGGAGAAGAGCTTATGAATGGCCCACACAAGCAGTCTCTGCCAGTTTTTTTCTTCTTACAACTTGATTATTTAATAAAATATCATGTGAACCAATTAAAGTTATTGTTTCTATGAAAAGTTGCCTGCTATTTTTTAAAGATTCGGTGAAGTCAAGTTGATATGAAATTGCTTCTGACTGAAGTGTGGATGAACAAACTATTCATTTTTGAGAAAAAAATATTCTTCAGTCTAAGATTCTGCACCTCAGTTGTTTTGCAAGTTTTCTTCTTCTCTTTCCATTTTAAAAAAACGTATAGAAGGAAACACAGTGGTTGAACCAGGGGCATGGCTGATGCAAAAAACAAACAAACAAACAAACAAAAATGGCAAAAACCAAACCGTGATGAATCTGGCTTGAAAAAGAAGTCTTGGCCCTCAACAGGGAGTGAAAGCAGGTTGATAAGTTTTGGTTAAAATTAAAAAAAAATTAAGCAAGGTGACATTTTTAATGATTTTCCTCATTACGGTATCTAAGAGGACTCCAGCTGCGCTAGCACAGACAGGTAATAGATGATGAAAACTATTTGAGCATGTCTTCCCACAAATAAATGCAGGAAGGTCTTCTGGTAAACAGAACAGGAAAGACAATTTTCCAGGTCTTTTATGTTTATCCCATTCAGTTGTTACGGCAAATAATTTGCTCAAGTTGTTGTACTTTGATCAAGCTGCCAATGGCAAAGGGTAAGAAAATGATGACTTGGAATCAGTTTCTTGAAAAACAATCAAATTGACATCAGATTACCTTATTCGTGTGACTGGATGTCAAGTGGCCATGCCAATATATCTTCAAAATCCTGAGGGAAGAAAATTTCAGACCAGTAAAAAAGTGATTAAGTGTGTGAGTAAAAAACAATTCTCAGTTATAAAAGACTCATTTTACTTTATCTAGAAAAGGCGCTCTGGGAAAGCTGCCCCCAGATTGGAAGTATAAGGGATACATGCACTTCCTCATCTTTCATCACAGGGAGTAACTAGATAACCTCTGAACTCTACAAATCAGCACAAATGGGCATGGCATACACTTTTGTACTATTTGATATTATAATCTTGTTTAAGCATTATTTGTATAATAATATTTAATTTGGAAAAAATATTTTAAAGTATTGTACGTCTGTAAGTCATATGGTGATTTATGGCTTACAGAGAAATTACCTCTGTGTCGTACAAGTCACTTCTAACTTTTCCTAATCTATCATTCCAAGAGGTGAATAAAACAGAAGAGAGAATGGGATCGCTTGTAAGAGAACTACAAACATTAGGATCCTATTTTAAAATGTCTACTTATAGAAAGGGTTTTTTGGAAAATGTATGTAATAAGAAACTTAAAATTTCTTAACTTCATATATCAGCTTACCAACAACTTCAAAGCTGACTTTAAGAAAAAAATTATGAAAGCTTAATTACGCACAAAAGTCAATATTTAAGATAAGAAAAGAAGTCACAAAATGACAAATATAAAAACTTGCAAATATCAGAGACTCCAGAAAATGCATTATAATTGCTAATATTTTATTTATTTATTTATATTTATTTATTTTTAAAGAGTTTATTTATTTGACAGAGAGAGAGATCACAAGTAAGCAGAGAGGCAGGCAGAGAAAGAGGAGGAAGTAGGCTCCCTGCTGAGCAGAGAGCCCGATGTGGGGCTCGATCCTAGGACCCTGAGATCATGACCTGAGCTGAAAGCAGAGGCTTTAACCCACTGAGCCACTTAATAAAATAATATTTTATTAAGTGTCTGATGTGGTTTTTGAATTAGAATTGGGGTTATCAATATAAACTCAGAGTATATATGTATAATAATATATTATATATAATAATATATATATATTCCTAGATAGATATAAAATGAAATACAGATGTGTACATATATGTGTGCTGGTATATATACATAGACGCATTTCCCACATCTGTCTGCTGAGAGGGTTGAGGAGAAATTACAACTCAGCAATGAGCACACAGAGTCCAGATCTTGCTTTCTAAATACCATCTCCAATAAAAGGCACCACAGCTTTTGGGAAAACGGTTGGCTCCAGACATAGGTCACAGAAAATACCACATGCACCTGAAAAATAAGGGATGACTTGAAAAATGGTGGGGTTATGTCCAAAGGGCAGAAGAACAAACATGAAGGAATTCCTGGTGGCTGGAGTTGGAATGATTTGAGCAACAAAATAAAAAAATGATGAATTAGTTTATAATCCAAAGAATAAAATTAATATTTATGAGTCTACACTAATACAAGAAATGAATTAATGGGAGAGAAGTGACAAATTTTTCCTATAGAATAATTCAAATTAGTAAATGTAAAAGAAATGAGGGAAATACAAAATCACCCCTAGGCAAAGCTCTCAATAATAATTGATGCAGGGAAGATCTGCAGATGGCCACCAAACTCAATGGGCAGCACTTGTAAGAGAGAATATATATGTGTGTAGTCAAAGGCTCTTCCCCAAGGTATTTATGAACTACAAAGGAGAAATTACTATTTTATAGTGGAGAAATATAGCGTACAACACATTGAACAAGTAAATGATCAAGATTAACACCCCAAGTAATAAGGGATTTGGGGATCATATCCCCCCGGTAGGATGCATTGGATCATTTTCTTACCCTTTGCCTTCTATGGTATTCTTGCCCCAAAACATAACCTCCATCTAATCCTAAGCAAACGTAAGACAAGCCAAATCACATTCCACAAATGAACTGAGCAGGTCTCATCAAGTGAATTGAGGTCATGAAAGGCAAGGAAAATGAAGAGCCATCTTCACTCCATCTCGGCCAAGTGGAGTTGTTTAGGGAGATACAACAGATACATACAACATGTACTTGGATTGGATCCTGGAACAGAAAATGAGCATTAGGGACATTTGTATGAGATGTGTATTTTAGTTAATAGCATTATACCACGGTTAGTGTCCTGGTTTGGATAGCTGTATAATGCTTATTTAAGTTGCTAATGTTGAAGCCGTCCTTTTAACCAAGGAGGATCTTGCTTCTTGAGATGTTTGGCAATGTCAGTAGTCATTAGGATCTCTGCACTGGGGGAGGGCTGTTACTAGTGTCTAGTGGGTGGAGACCACAGATACTACTGGGGGAAGCTGGGGAAAAGGGGTGTGTGAGCTCTCACACCATTTTTGCAAATTTTCTGTGAATCTCAGTTATTTCAAAATTTAAAGTTAATATTCAAAAGAAGTTTTCAGTAAATGACTCGAGGGGAAATCCTCCAGATTTTTTTTTTTTACTCTGAACCTTCTTTCTCAAAAGTATCTTAACTCATTGAGTTTTCATTGTCTTAGAAGTTCCAAAGTCCAGTTTTCCCTCCCTAGCATTGTGAGATTTCCAAAAGCTCAGCTAAACATAGAGGTTCCATTTTTATCTTATTTAAGAGCTCGGTTGAATTATCCTTACATACCATAATACTCATTTAAGAGTACAATTCAGTAATTTTGTATATTTACTAAATTGTGCAACCATTATCACCATGATCCTGTTTTAGAATGTTTCTTTACTCTAACAAATGTTTTCATATCTTTGTACAGTTAACCTCTATTTCCACATCTGGCCCAGACAACCATTATAATTTATATTCAATCTCTACAGATTTGCCTTTTCTGGACTTTTCACATAAATGCAATCATACACCATGTGGTCCTTTGTTTCTGGGTTCTTTCATTTACTGTAATGTTTTTGAGGCTCATCCATGTTGTAGCATGTATCAGTATTTTGTTTCTTTTTATTGCCAAAGAACGTTTTTGTATAGATACACGAGATTTTGTTTATCTATTCATCAGTTGATAGATATTTGGCTTGTTTCCACCTTTGGTTATGAATAATGCCTCTGTGAACTTTTGTGTACAAGTCTTTGTGTGAACATATGTTTTCATTTTCCTTGGCTAGATACCTAGGAATAGAATTACTGGGTCATAAGATACATTTGTGTCTAATGTGTTCAGAGACTACTGCACTGTTTTCAAGAGTACCTCTGTCATTTAACTTTCCCACCAGCAACGTAGAGACCAATTTTTCTACATCTTCACTGAAAATTAATATTGCTGGTGTTTTGATTCATATTAGCCCTACTGGGTGTGAGGTAGCAAGTTGTGTGGGTCTTATTTACATTTACACAGTAATTAATAGTACTGAACATTTTTTCATGTGCTCATTGGCCATTTTGGGCATCTTCTTTGAGAAAATTTTTATTTGAATCTTTTGCCTATTTTGAATTGAGCTATTGATCTTACTATAAAATCATGAGTTCCTTGTGTATTCTGGATACAAATATAATTTGCAGATAGTTTGTCCCAGTTTGTGGCTTACTTTTTTTTTTATTAATGGTATGTTTCAAAGTGAAAACATTTTTAATTTTAGTTAAATTCAGTTTATCAAACTTTTCTTTTATCACTTGTGCTTTTGATGTTTTATCTAATAATTCTTAGCCTAATTCAACATCACAAACATATACTCTTACATTTCTTTGAAGAACTTTATAGTTTTAGCTCTTACATTTAGGTCCTTATCCATTTTGAATTAATGTTTGCATATGGTGTGAAAGAGGAGTCTAGCTAAATCAAATTTTTTCTCCCAATAACATTTGTCAAAAAATCTATCTTTTCCCAATTGGATTCCTCCCACTGATATTTTTAAGTCAGATTTTTAATTTCTTTTTCATTTTCTAATATGTTGTTCTGGCGGAAAGAGAACACCAATGATTTTCATTTTAACTTGTATTTAGTCTCTTTATTGAACAATCTAATTTGATCCTTTTTTCTATGTAATAAAAATCATCTTCAACTGATTATAATTTCACATATTCCTTTCCAATGATTTTCTTTGAAATTTATATTTATCTTACTATGTTGACTTGGAATTTCAAAGTAATACTGTGAAAAATAAAGCTTAAAAAAAAAAGGAAAAGAAAGCTAACTGCTCTTACCGTGTTTTGGTTTCAGTGGAATATTTTTAATGTTTCACCATTTACTACAAAATATTTGCTGAGAGTTTTGGAAGATCTATTCCCTAGCCTGCTTCAGAACTTTCTATCCTGATTTACCATATATTAGTAAAAAACAGGAACAGCTGTTAAATTCTATTCAGTGTCTCTTTTTTCTCCCCCTTCCCTCTTGCATGTGATGAAATGCTTATGTAAATTTTTTAACAATTAATGTAATAAATCATGTTAACAGACTTTCTACATTTGAATTATAGAATGGAATAAACTTCCTTCTTTATAATGTATTAACTTTTTTATTTTGTTGGATTCACTAAGCTAATATGTGGAATTTCTTAAAAGTATATGAATAAATGAGTTGAAACGCCATTTTTCAGCTTTTTCCTCTGTTTACCTGGCTCTGCTTTTCACGTTAGATTCATAAATTTGTCTGGGAAGTCTGGTTTTCATGCTGACAGTTAGTTTAACTGACAGAAGGAACTATTGTGTCCCTTGAAGGTTGATAAATAATTCTGTGCCTGAAAACTTTTTGTAGTAGATATTTGAGAATCTTTAAAATTTCTTCTAAAATTATTAGTGTAATAGGTTTTTTTGTTTTACCATTTCTCCCTTTTGGAACATAATTTTGGTTACATGCTTCAATAAAAAGAATCTATTTCATTTGTTCTGTATGTTAAATGATTGGAATGACCTGCATATGTCATTTTGTTGTGATTTAAAAAATTTTATGTTTTTCTGTTCACTCCCTTTTTTTCTTCCATATCTGCTGTTGGTGATATATATCTATATTCCCTCTTTCTCTCTCCATTTAGTTGGTCTGTTTTATTGGTCCTTTCAAAGAACTTCTGTTTTGGTTTCCATCAATTCCTGGTACTTATTAACCTTTATTCTCTACTTTCTATCACATAACACTTGTTCAAAAAAAGTTTGTTGAAAAGCATGTTTTCGCAATGGACAAAATGGTAGAAGGTGAAATGCGGAAAAAGAGATGTGTAAGAATCCTATATTTCTCAGACAGCAATCCCTAAATTACTTTTGTATCTAATCTTTTAATAAACATTTAGCTTTCTCTGTTTGTCAAGCAGAGTATATTTTTATGATTTAAAAGGCAAACATGGCATCTAAGGAAGTGAGGAACCTCTTTGTTTGGGGGCGTCCTCACTGAAATCATCACTTGTAAGTAAGGTTGCTTGAAAAGCATTCAGACTATTGGAGAAACTCCCAAGGACTTTGGAGTTAAAGAATACAGGAAGAGTTCTGCCCTCTTTAAGGCATATTTGAAATGGAATGAGCATGATAATGGATGAAGCCCTGTAAAGGAGGTGCCTTGTGTTGTTCTCTGCCAGGGGAAGGCTGACTTGTCCTCACCTAGTGGTCTCATACCTTGGCACTCTAGGACTCCCCTTGAACCCTGGCCATGCTGCTCTGCACGTGTCCCAGAAGACAGGCTTCTGCCGCCAGAAGGTGGGGGGAAGTGGGCAGGGAAAGGGAGAAGGCCTTTTGTAATCATCCCGCCCAAGAACCAGGGAGATGAGCACGTTCTGTGCTGTCAGTGCTGGCATCAGGCTCACCAATGGGGACGTTTTGGGAAGAGGTCGGCCAGCTCATGGCTTCCCTGCTTTCTGCAGACATTAAGCACCACGGCTTTGCTTTGCCTCTACTTCCAGGCAGAGCAGGTGGGTCTGCAAAGCTGACGGTGCTGGGGTTTGAGATCTGATGGCCTCGTAGCCTGAAAGCAGGAGGACTCATCCTGAAAGACGAAGGGCTCAGAGCTACTAAGACCAAGCCAGGTTGTGCAGCCATCCACCATCGTATTCTCGGCCCTAGCGGGGCTGGGAGGGAGAGGGGGTGGACACACTTGGGGCATCACCTCAAATAGCCACAGTTAGAATTCCAGGGCTGTGTTACTTCTCAGTGGGGGTGGGGAGAGGGCAAAGTCAGGGGTGAGGCGAAACCCTCCAGAAGGCCCTCCGGCTTCCCCAGCAGGGAGTTCTCTTTACAACCCATGGGGGACTCCAGCGGGGAGGTTTTCAAGTCCTTTTGAAAGTCACATACAACTGTAGTGACCAGGCCCTATAAACCCAGGCCTCGTGCAACTTGAACTTTCTTCGAGTTGTGTTTTGTTGTTTTTTACCTCAAGGGATTAGACAGCAGTTGGACATAAAAGGACTTTTAAGTCAGCTTGCCATTGGCCTCTCCCTGTGGGATTTCTAGCTTGGTCATTACCATTCACTCAGCAGCACTTGGTGGGGTGGCCGTGGGGGGGGGCGGGGGAGGGATGCCTTTAGTCCCCCAAAATCTTTCCTGATGCAGGCTGTTGTTATTGGGTCATTTTCCCTCCCGCCGCGGCTAGGCAATAACTAAGTCGAGGCACCCAGAATGCTGCTTCCGAGTTCTGGACCCCATTTGGTACCCCGACCCCGGGGGCGGGGGGCTCCCACATCTGTCGGGGGGCCGCCCGCAGCTGTGCAGGCCAGCTCGCCGGTCTGCAGGCCCCGGGCCATCCATCACCCCCGTGACAGAGGCGCTGCTGCGAGAAGCTTCTGCCCCGCAGGCCGGCCCTCCGCCCCGGCCAGACACCCCCGCCCACACACCCCGCGCGATCAGTCAACTTCTGGGTGAACTCTGTTTCACCTCCTGACCTCCCCCTCAACCCAGACTAACAGGGGAGTGTGAACAGAGCGTCCAGGGGGCCAAGAGGCCTCTGAACCCACTCTACTCCTTTTCTAGTCCGACATGAAACGCCACCGCCTCACCCCCATGGCTGCGGTTGGGTCCTGCACGCGTGTGGGGGGCTGCGGGGCTGCACGGCCCCCGTGGCTGGGGGGCAGGGCGCACCCCTACCTGGACACAGGCCCCCCGCCGGGTTGGGATCCCCCCCCCAGAGGGGCGTCTCCAGTGAAAACACAACACCAAATAAAACACACTTGCCACCTACCAATTCTTGGAATTTTTCAGGAAAAACTTGCCTGAAGTGCTCCCAGTTTCTTGGGAGTGAAAACCACAGGGCAGACTTTCCAAGAGACCTCAGGCAGGAGAGGAGGGAGGCCACGGCAGACCAGGCTTTCCCTGAGGAGCAGTTTGCAAACCTCAGGGCAAGAGGGGGGCCTGGGGGGCCCTGGGGGGCTCAGTCCCTAAGCGTCTGCCTTCAGCTCAGGCGGTGGTCCTGGAGTCCCGGGATCGAGTCCCACATCAGGAGCCGGGAGGGAAGCCTGCTTGTCCTTCTCACCCCCCCTGCTTGTGTTCCCTCTCTGGCTGTGTTTCTCTCTGTCAAATAAATAAATAAAATCTTAAAAAAAAAAAAAAGTCAGGATGAGAATGTGCCAGGAAGTTAAATGCTTTTTTTTCTCTTTCTCAAAAATCAGGTGTTAAAAGCAAAGGATTTGTCCCAGGACAGCTGTACTGTCCCCTCTGTGCAGGCGGAGGCTGTGGGCACACCCTCGGCGCGAGGCCGGGCTGCTCTTCCCCTCTTCCTCCCACTGCTCTCTCCTTCCCGATGCTCCCTGGCTTTGCCAGAAAGCCTGGCACCCCGGTACGGTCTTCCCCTCAAGCCCTGCACTGGCAGGGTTGGACCTCCCTTCCTCACCCTTCTTCAGGGAAGAGCTGCTCCGGCTCTGGATGGCTCTCCCTGCCTCTGAAACATGAAAGGTAGGGAGCCAAATCTCATTCTAAGAGATGCTTTTCCTCAGTGCTCAAGAGAAAGAACAAGAGTTCTGTTAGCCTTGAAGTCCTGATGGAGCATGAGACGACCGAGGTGTCAGGCTGTCGCATCCCTGGCCGGTGGCCTGCCCCCTGCTGAGAGCCTCCAGGCAGAGGCCCAGGAGGGCACGGGTGGTGGCCAGGCCCTGTCCTATGGGCCGCTGTTGAGCCCGGGAGACACAGCCTCCAGGAAGCACAAGGCCACATAGGAAGGCTTTGTGTCCAATTCTTTATGGGTTCCAGGGGAGGAGAATTTTGAATAGAAATAAAACCATTATTTTGTAGTTACTTGTTGAACATAACCGATGCACATCTGGATAGGTATTGATTCTGACAGGCTGCCTTAAACTGCTGGCAACACCTGGATTCTGGATTCTGGATTCTAGGGTCATTTCATAATTTAGTTTTAGACATATGAGTGTATTTCTATCTCTGTCAAGTTCAAGTGACGATGCTATTTCCAGTCATTCTGTACTGGGTGTGCTTTGTTATAACCCTTGGGAGTATGGGTATATTGGGGACTTAATTAATCCTGAGAACGGATAAAAGTCATGGTATAGTTGGATTCCACCTCAAGACAGACTGAATATGGAAGAGTTTGATGTACGTATATATTTCTATATTCTTATGTTCTATACCAACTCAAATAAATGGAAAACTATAATAAACTTCATTTATTAGAATAGTTACTAAGAATCACTTACTAGAATTATTTTCAAAATAATCATTTGTTTTAGATTGAATTCTGTCCCCTCTCTAAAAAGTACATTGAAGTCCTCATCTCTAGTACTATGAAGGTATCCTTATTTGGAAATGGGGTCACTGCACATTAATTAGTTAAGGTGGGGCCATCCTGGAGTGGATGGGCCTTAATCCAAGATGGCAGGTGTCTTTCTAAGAAAGGGCAGAGACTGGGACACGGGGAGAGGATGGCCAGGAGACGTTGGAGACAGAGATTGCCATGATGAGTCCACAAACAGAAGAACACCAAGAGTTGCCCGTGAACACTAGAAGCTAGAAGCAGCAGGAAGAATCTTGGTACAGGTTTCAGAGGGGTACCGCCTACTTCTTCATTTCAGCCTTCTGCCTTCCAGAACTGTGAGGGCGGGAATTCCTGTTGTTTTCAGCCACCCCCTTTGTGATACTCTGCTATAGACTGCGGGAAACTACACGACCCTCTAAGAAAGGGACCTGATTTCGTCACACTGCCCAAATATACCGACCATAGAGCCTCTCAGCTTCCTGCAGCACTTCCTGAGTGTTGAGCCGACCCAAGCTGGCTATTCATCCCTGCTTGGACAGGCTTTCCTCTCATTTGGCTCCTATGGACCTTAAGAGCAGCGTGGCATGCAGACCCATGGCCCTCAAAGACCTGTGACCGTGTACGTTGAGTGGCACAGGGGAGTTAAGGCGGCAGAAGGAATCAAAGCCACTATCCTGCTAGCTGTAAAATAAGGGGATCATCTGGGTGGGCCGGTGCGATCACGAGGGTACTCAACAGTGAAAGATGGAGTCGGAAAGAGAGCCAGAGGAAGCAGCAGCCAGAGAGGGGGCACGAACCGAGGAATGCGGATCTGCTCCCAGGAGCTGGAAAAGGGAAGGGCGTAGATTCTCCCCTGGGGGCTGCTCACAGTCCTGTAAGATTCGTGGTGGGCGTGTGATACGCACGACAGCAAGACGATAAATCTGTGCGGTTTGCAGCTACTACATTTGGGCTAATTGGTCTCATCAGCAGTAGAAAACTATTACAAGCTCTCCATCAAATAGTTCTTTCTTGTGTTTTAGAAGATTTAGCTTTTGGTGTGGAAGCTGAATTTTTGATTTTTTAGAATTTTATTCCAGAACATTATCTATATCTGCATGAATTTGTCTCATCTTATACTCAAGAAAAGACTATCTGCATGAGTGTTTGCAACAAGACCAGCATAATATAGGGTAAAACCATTTCCCCCCTGTGGTTTTGTCCTTTTCCTGGAAAAGATTTTATATACTAGCAGTATGCCGCGATGTTCCTGTTTTAGATCAACATCCGTGTTCATGTTGCTATTTTCAGGAGCTTGAGATCATTTAAATCATTTAATGTGATTGGAAGTGTAATGATGAAAACATGGCTCCCAATTTATCATAAATTCGCTGCATTCTCAGGTCAGAACCTTGGCTCTGTTCCTTCCCACGTCCCACCTCCCTGTCTCTGCTCCAGACCCAGTGTTACTGGGTCTCACCGTGCGCAGGAAGCCCAACATTTCTGTAGGCCCCCAGCAGGACGTGGGCTTCCTGAAGGTCCCTTTATGTGGATCTGGTCCGCAGTTAGGAGCCTGCCCGGTCAGTAGGGCTGGATGGGCGATTCAGTGGTTGAAATACACCTCCCGGATCTGGGTTTGACACACCGACTACAAATATCAGGTTTTTAAGGCGCATGTTGGAAAGCTGTAACAAGCGTCTCTCATCTTCCTTCATGACCACAGTGGAGATCAGAAGTGAGTTGTCCTGTCCTAAATCAGCAAATGGCCCCTCTCTGGCTTTCTCAGAGAATTGAAGGGATTCCCCAGCACCAGTGCTCCCTAACCTCCTCCTCCTTTCCTTCCTTCCTCTCTCTCTCGCTTTCTTTGTCTTGTGCCAGAGATTCCTCAGGGCAGAGCTGCCCAGCTTCCTAAAGGAGGATTTCCAGTGTCATAGAACTCAGGAGGCTTCCTATCAGAGCCCAATGTGTCTCCAAGTATTTTAACAGGAAAATGATGATTCAAGGACTCATGCATGATTCCCCTCCTCTGCCAGGCTGCTCTTGGGGCTGAGCTGCAGTCCAGAGATGAGAGTGACCCCCCACAGCTCATTTCCAGATAACTCTGCAGCGAGGCGCCCCGTAGGAATGCCGCTGGGCTCACGGAGCAGCAGGGTGTCACCCCGGACGCATCGGGGAGCTAGATGCATGCACACACAACGCACACCTATAAACAGCCCATGCACAGTTCACGCAGCACACGTGCACTTGTGCAAGCGTATGTGCACACGCACACCACAGGGCCCTCGCACACTGACTCGGCCGGCCACGGAGCGGCTACACCCAACAACTAAAAAGCCGGAGGCAACCATTTATTCCGCAGAGGATCCGGGGCCTTGTGTGGAGCTTCGGTCTCCGGGAGGATCTGGGGTGTCACTAAGCCAGGCTGACTTTGCAGCGGGGTCCCTTCCGCAGCGGTGTGCCAGCCGCTTGCTTTCTCCTTCGTCCTCGCTGGCCCGCAGGCCGCGTGGCGGGGAGGCGTCCTGCCCCGGGAACCCTGCGCTCAGATGTCCCCCGCGGCCGCCTCGCCGGGACAGGGTGCTGCGGGCTCCTGCATCAGCCTACGGTGTTTTGGGTGTGCGCACAGGGTGACAAATTAGTAGGGGTGTGCTCAAAGGTTATTCAAATATTTCAAACAAAGCATATTTGAGTATGGAAAGGCTAGGGGACATTAATCAAATGTCAGCACCAAGACACTTTGTAGGCTATTTGTGGTCTGTGTTTGCTGAGCAGGGTCCGCGGGCCGGGTGGGCAGCCCCGTGGGAGGACACACACAGAGAATTATGCATGGAGACTCCGGGGCGTTGGGGATCCGCGGACAGGCCCCCCGGACAGAGGTGCTCTCCAAGAGCCCACAGCCCTGCCTCCGACGCGCCACGGTGATGACTGACAAGTCCGAGTCTGTTCCCATTCCTGCCCCTCTGGGGAACATAGATTAAAAGAGGGAAATATTTTGCATAAAAATGATTTTCACACAGTAATGACTGAAATGATAATAAGCTGGCCATGGACAGCCATCACAGGCATGAAATAGCATCCCGCAGCCTTCCCAGGCCTGGTCACTTCCCCCACAGTGTGGCCCCGCCTGCATCCGGCACCCACCGCCAGACCCTTCGAGTCCCCACCAGGCCAGGGCTCCCCTCCTGGGCGAGCCCCCCCCAACCCCGCAGGGTTGCCGCTTCCTCCCCCACTCTCCAAACAGTGCCGCAGCCCAGTCACCAACTCAAGAGTCTTTTGACAGCAGCAATTAAGCAACTTAATTAATGAGTGAATAAAAACGATAATATTTACTGAATGGGAGCAACCTGTTTTGCATTTTTATTCAAGCTCTGCACCTGAAGAACACCACTGAGGAAAGCTCCCTCAAGCCCCTGGCGTCCCAGAAGCCCCTAGCCCTCTCTGCCTCTCCGTGGTCTCTCTATTTCCATTTCTCCCTCTGTCTTTCAGCCTCTCTGCCTCTGTCTCCTTCTCCTGTGTTTCTTCCCCTCTATCTCCTGCTTCCTTTGGTTTGGGCTCGAGACGCACCCCACGGGGCCCACACGGTGTGAGACGCATGTGCAAGGCTAGTCCCTTTCTTGTTTTCTAGGGGAGTAAACCTCTATCTTCATCATAGTCTTTGTTCACCCCTAAAAAACCACATTCATACATGAAGGACAATTTCATGATACTTTTCTGAGACTGAACTTTACATCAAAGTGAGTGATTAATTACTGATAAGGGTATAATAAAACATTAATGCATTTTGTGATTAACCAGCTTAGGAATGACATCCCCCATTTCTTCATGAGTGACATGCTCGCAAGCACACACATGCACGCGTGCGTACCCACACTCACAAAAAACTTTTTTAAAAAAATTCTTTATTTGGCTATTAATCTCAGTAGTGCCCTCAATGCATTACATTCTTTTTAAAAGCCACATATATTTTCCTCAATGAAATATATAATCCATCTCGAGTGTAAGAAAGCCCCATACATAATTATTTCATTGTGACAGACAGTGAGTTTTTTAGCTATTATTTTTGACGGTGCTGTCATGGATGCCAAAAGCGTATTGTGGTGGGAGCCAGCCAAAGTCAGGAAAACCCACCTGGAGAGCAGCCTCCTTTCTTCTCTCGGGAAAGGTTCCCCAAGTTTGACAGGCCCACCGTTCTGGTTAAGCTTAATTAGTCAAGAGAGAAAAATAACTGACTTCAGAGTATTAGGTTTGGGGCTCCCCCCTTTTTTCCCCTTTCCACTCAAAATGTGACATTCTTTGGGAAAGATGATGTTCCGTGTGGGATCTGTGTTCTGTGCTTTCCAACTCTCTCCCCATCCCCGGGTGGGACATGTTCCTCGGGATGCCCACTTCTGTCTGCCCCGTGCCCACAGGCCCCGGGAGCCTGGGATTCTGCATCGGCACAATGGAGGGAAGAACGTCACTTTGAGACAAATGGATTTATTTCTGGATGAAAGTGGTTTAAACAGAAGCACAGAGGATTTAGGGTGGCTGGAAGAATACATCAACCCAACAGTGGAGTGTGATAGAGCCTCGTGGTCACATTCCTCGTTTGGGCCTCTGCGGGTCTGTGCCTTTGGCGGAGCCCTCCGGCACCGCACTGACCTTGCTAGGGGGATTGTCCTGGCCCATGAGACCCACCTGATACAAGATGAGTTCAAAAAAATATGCTTTCCTGTTTCCTCTTTCTTTCTTGGACACCTGCCACCACCGTGGGAACGTTGGCCTGCTAGGAATGTAGGGGACGCACATGGACGGTGGAGCCATCCAAGCTGAGACGGTGCCCTCCAGCCAGTCCCCAGCCCGCCCAACAGCTCCAGTCCTCAGGATTGCACAATCAACTCAAAAATGTGTGAGAAATAGTAAATCAGAAATTCACTAGGAAGCTTCTGAGTTTTGGGTTGGTTAGTGATGCATTAGTAGTAGCCCACTGATACTGGAGGCTCTTTGACACAGACATGTTGGGTTGAGCACCGGCTGAATGGCCAAAGAGAGCACGAAGGATGGCGGTTCCACGGAGACTCCCAGTGATGATGCATGCGTTGCCGGGCGGGAGAGAGTGCACGGGAATACGCGACCTTGTGCTACAGAAGTGAGGCGGGAGACTCCTAGACCATGTTTCCCCTCCTTCGTGTGTTTCTTGTACGTTTCTGTTCTTAAATGGCTTCACACGTCATTGGACTTTCCGACAGTAAGCGCTGAGAGGGTCCCCATCTCTGTGTCCCCATGGCCCAGCCGGCGGGGGTAGAGACGTGCGGGACTGCGAGGAAGGGGGCTGGCCGAGGCCGCGGGGCTTCCCGGGAGAAAGGAACAGTTGCAGCTGCACGGACAGCCCTGAGAGGCCATCTTCACTCTGACTGTGAGGGTGGAGTCAGGGTTCATTTATTTGTGTTTAAACAGCAGGGAAGAGGGGGTCCGAAGCCAGCACTGCATCGTGGCGAGCATTAAAGAGATGCAGCACCAGCTGACACATGAGGTAGAAGGTCCCCTGTGTATAGAATCTGCGTGGGGCCCAAGATGGCAGAGGGGCAGAGGGCTGCAGAGGCACAGGTGTCCCCTCCCCGGCCCCAGGGAGACAGAGCAGCACCACGAGTAAGAGCTTTGGGTCTAAACTCAGACATAGTTTAATTTACTCTCTGCCTTTGTCCGCTGTTTCCTTACCTGCCAAAGGTCATTGTAAGGATTATATTTAGGAATACCATGACTGATCTTTCTTCATTCCCCCGGCACAGCGAGCATTCCCTGCAAAAGAGGTCAGCGCCATTTTTGTGCTTAATATTGTATCTGCATCCCCTCGTTTTCCAGAGAAATTCTTGAGTCCTAGGGTGAGTTGGGGTCCCAGGCAGGAAGAAAAGATGCATCTGAGAGGGCACATCAGGGCTCACAGAGAGTGTCACTTTAGCAGTGTGTGACCCCTGCAGGGCAAGCCCCCCGAGGGTGCTCTTGCTGCCCCTGCCCAGGTATCACTGCTAAACAAAACAGTCCCGGAGAAGAATGGCTTTGATGCCATCCTCCAGCACTTATAAGTCCTTAGATTTTAAAATGAAAACAATATTATGACAACAAGGAAGCACGGTAGGTGTTGATGACTCTGGACAAGTGTCTGGGCTTTGGTGTCCTCTCCTCAAGTGAAACACCAAACTTCTGTGAGGTTTGTGGTCCTTCACTTGGAAAACTTCTCTGTCTGTATATCTCTGTATCTCTCTCTCGGGGCTCAGATGATCAGCAAATATGAAAATGTTCATGAAAACGATCTGAAATCTCTAAAAGGCTAAGCAAATATCAAGCATTTGGTAATATGATAATATATATTATTAATATATAATGTGTCAATAACTCCGATTAATGGAGAGTTTGCTGCCCCCCAGTCACCGTCCCTACCAGGCATATGTAGCCTCTCCATTAATCTTCGCAACAATTTTATAAAAGCCACACCCATATGACCCCAGCGGCTCAGGGACACCTGATGTCACCATGCCATTTGTTAACTGTGGTTTCCCACCTCGCACTCTGGCTCTCAGAACCCCAGCACAGGGTCCCGAAGCCAGGATCCAGTTACTCTAGCTCTCTCCATGGCTGGTGCAGATTCTCAGTACTTGATACCTCCTTTCCAGTCTGCCCCAAGTCTGAGAGCTGGACTTCCGAGGATGGTTTTGTCTGGGGGACGTGTGGCTCTGACATCACACCGAGTGAACCTGTGCCGCAGCCTGGTTTCCCCCCGGAACAGCCTCATCCAGACGAGCATGAGCTCCGGTGTCCCCTGCGACGCCCCGGGGTGGACGTGGGGGCAGGTGCACAGGCCACCCCAGGTCTCAGGGGTCGGAGGAGCCCCTGCACAGCACCCGCACCTGTTCCCTGCTCCGCACGTCAAATTACACAGGAAACGGAAGCATTGATACAATTCTTCCCTCTCAGCCACCTGCTAGCTAATGAGTGACATCATTTAACACTGTTTTGAAAAGAGAGATTTCGAGTTGTTTTGAAAACTGAAGGAAAAATACAAATGTTTGAGTGTTAAACATTTTGCCCAAATACTAAAATGTTAATGTCTTTTTATTATGACAGTTTCACAGGAGAGTGAGCTTCAGCATGCTTGTGGCTGTCAATGAAAATCTTAGTGCTGAGTTTGGTAAACATTATGGCACTAGAGAGGCAGCTTAAAAATAAAGTTTAAAGAAAAAAATTGAGAGGTGTTCAATTTTCTTCAGATTTCCCCAAATCCACTCAACAGTTTACTTTCTTTATTTCAGTCCTTTAACTAAAGTTTTCAAAAAAGAATTCAAATTCTATCTACATGCCTTCTATAATTGCTACTTGTTTCCCATGATTAAAATATGTGATTTCAAAAAAATATAATTTCAGTAAAAAATTTGGAAAATGCAACAGTATGAAGAATAAAATAAAAATCACCCCAAACACCATACCTTAGGAATAATCATACACATATCCATATTATTCCAAAGCATATATATTATATTCCAAATGCTTAAAACAAAATTTGAGCAATACTTTAATTAGAAGGTTGTATACTGATTTTTGTCTTTTAATATTATAATTTTTGAAGTACGGGTTCCATTTTTTTATTTTTCTTTGTTATACAAGCATATGCATTCTTTTTAAGAAAAATAAAAATATAGAAAGGAGATAACTATTACTATCTTTTTAGTTTTTGTTTCATTTGTATACATTTTGAATGAAAAGAGTAACATGTAATTTTATATACATGTATAATTTAGTGATATAATGATTTAACTTTATAATAATACTTTTTTTTAAAGAGTTTTATTTATTTAACAGAGAGAAACACAGCCAGAGAGGGAACACGAGCAGGGGGAGTGAGAGAGGGAGAAGCAGGCTTCCCGCCGAGCAGGCAGCCCGATGTGGGACTCGATCCTGGGTCTCCGGGATCATGACCTGAGCCGAAGGCAGTCGCTCAACCAACTAAGCCACCCAGGTGCCCCTATAATAATACTATTATATAACTCTTATAAATAATACTCTATATGATTATCAATATTGGCTTTATAATGTTCTACTGTTAAATAACTTATTTAACAAATACACTTATCAGACACCTAGGGTTGTTAGTTTTGTATGATTTATAATGAAGTTACAAACACAACTTGTAGTTAAACATTTGTTGATATTCCTAATTATTTTTTTCTGAAATAATGTAGAGAAGTAGAGTTTTAGGATCCAAGAATGAAAACACATTTTTGTTATGTTCAGCAGATGCTCTATCACATGGCTCTACCATAATTTATTTAACCACTTCTCCATCTTTTAACATTGAATACACTGCAATGGAAAACCTTGTACCAAACGTTGGTGCTGATTATAGATGGTTAGAGAAGTTTCCTTGAAAGAGATTATGGGGCCAGAGCAGGTGAAGAAGTCAAATGTTAAAATGGGAATTGCCAGATTGCTTACCTGTAGAATCTGGGTCTGACAAAGTAAAAATACATTATCTCAGTATTTTCACTGTTTTTTTTTTTTCCATTTCAGTGAGAAGTACTAGCTATCAGAGAGACCTAGTAGTAATCCTAATAACTGTGTGAGATGGGATGAATGGCTGGAAGTACCTGATTAAACAGTGCATGGATGAACTGGTCATATAAAGGTCTGTAGATGGGAGAAGGGAGAAAAATGGGCATGCGCCAGAAAAGGATGAGCTATTGAGAGGAGCAGCCCCACTCAGACTCTTCAGCTAGCTGCCATGGTGATCAATCTTTATTGGAACCCAGGCCACTGGTGTCAGCATCTTTAGGGAACGCTCTCATCGGAACTATGCACAGAGTGACTTTTGCAAGGCAAGGTCACAATTTGGGTGCAGAGCAAGCAGAAGCAGCATGAAGGTTTCTGCATGGGCACAGAACGTCCACAGCATTCTCAATGGGCTCTGTGACTCTCGTTTACTTCCTTCCTTTATGTCATCCAATCACATGAGCTACTTGACGGAGAATGTGGATGTTCAGCGGAATAATATAGGGAGTCTGTATGGCAGGAGTGACATCAACAGTAAAATTGGCATCTTAATAAATGATATCACAAGAAGTAATGAGACAATGAGAACCAAAAATTCTGACTTTCTGGCTCTTTGGCTCTCTTCTCTTTCTCACCGCCGATGGAGTACCCTCAACACAGGTTAATCGGGTGTAGGAGGAGTGCACGTGGCAGGCACTGCTCTAGGATGTGACTAGGTTTGGGAGATACTGAGACCCAAAGGCAAGCCGCTTGACCTCAAGAAGCTCACCATTTAGTGGAGAGTTGGACATGTAACCTGGTAATTACGCTACCATGTAACAAGTAGAATGGAGGTGTGTATATGTGGTCGTAGCTACTTTTTGACGCTATACTCTCAGAGACACCTGGAAAAATCACATGTAAGGGGCAAACAAGACAGCTCCCTTGAAGACATTTGGAATTTGCCCAAGTGACTCCTGTGGGCTTCTGTGAAAGTTCACATTCTATCCCTGCATCTCTGGCATTGACCTATGACATGACTTCCAGAAGAGAGTCCTTCAGGAAAATGAGAGAAATCAGGGTTCTGGAGTAGAGATTTAAACTCTGCACAGGTAAGGACGCACCTTGTTCCTGCCTTTCTCCACTGCATGCGTGGTGAGGTCAGGTGTCACGCAATAAGGCAAAGGAAGTCCATTCTTGCCCAGATAGCTTCCCTGGGGCAGAAGCATCACATCCCGCCCTTGTCACATCTCAGTGTCCACAATTACTCATCATCTCTACCTAGACAGCCCTGGAGAAGACCATCAATTGCTGATGCAATTCAGCAGATACACTTCATAAATTTTAATTACATTCCCACTGAAAATGAATGGTCAGAAAATATAAAACATCTGCCATCCAGATCATTTACATTTTTCATACAATAAATCATCAACAACATCCAAAACCATGGCTTAAATCATGCGAGTGTGGTAGGTCAAGAGGAAGGGATGTCATCCATTGTGGGGTAACCGTCTGGATCCCAACCCTTCTTCCGGGTATGGGAAGCAGGACAAATAGACGGGGGTCTGCCCAACAACCCTATAGGTGTGGTGGAAAGCACTTTGGCCTGGTCCTCATAACCGTAAGTTCCCAAGTCTTATCTAGAACCTACTAATTGATCTATTTACTACTATTTTGTCCATAGTAAAACAGGAGCTTGTATAAGTAAAAGATTATTTGGCCAATTATGACTGGGGAAAGCAGACATTTATCACTCAAGTGGCTTGTTTATCTACCCTGCAGGTAGTATAAAGAGGCAGCTTCATTTTCAGAAATCAATTTGTATTAACATTATATTCATAAAACTCCCATTTGCCTCTAAGCATCTTCCATGTCGTAAAGCATGAGGTGGGGGGGTCCCCGTAGTGATAGGCTTCCTTGGCAATCCTCAGGCAGGCAGGGCCCCGCTGCTAATGAGAGACTCTCAGGGAAACAGCAGCTCCGTGAAGGTGTCCTCATCAGCCCAGCCACGGACAGAACACGGCCTAACATAGAAGCCCCGTGGAAGCAGAGGAAGTGACCGAAGGGAAGGTCTCAGGCACCACCAAGGCCTTGCTCGTTGGTTTGTGTCTGGCTTCCAAACTCGAGCTCCTCCGCTGAATGAAAGCAGTGATGGGGAACGCTCATTCTCCTTTTAGTAGCGAAGACTTTCTCCGGCTCTGGGGGCAAGTCTCCCCTCCCTGCAGTATCAGGGCAGGTGCTCATGCCGAGAAGAAAATGGGTGTTGAGCCAGGGGTGGTTTCGAAGGCTGAGTCGGAGGCGGGCAGGACACTGGTGCTCAATCCAGCAGGACTCGCGGTGACCGTGACCATTGTAAAAGTCAAAGCGACACTGGGGTTTAGTGCATGTCTTTTACTCTGCAGTGCACACCATGAGGCCACGGAGCTACAGGGACCTGCCTTGTCACCCCACAGTAACTGGGGCCCCTCTTCAGGCTCTGGGTCTCCCAATAGCCAGCTGAGTACATATCTGCTCATATTGCCCTTCTGTGTTTACTGAACCCCACTGTAGGCTCTTCTGACTAAAATGTATGCCTTTAAAAACAAAGCATTCATTTGTCATACAAAAGCTTTTATCTGGATGAAATCCCAAGAGTTGGTTTCTGCTTTTGTTTCCCTGGCCTCTAGGGACACGTCTAGCAAGAAGGTGCTGTGGCCAAGGTCACAGAGGGGGCTGCCTGTGTCCTCCT
This sequence comes from Spilogale gracilis, assembly GCA_004023965.1. Classification (NCBI taxonomy): domain Eukaryota; kingdom Metazoa; phylum Chordata; class Mammalia; order Carnivora; family Mephitidae; genus Spilogale; species Spilogale gracilis. Next base: position 58,965 of record PITA01008035.1, on the reverse strand, counting down.
CTAGGATTTGGATAGATTCCTGTCCCACACTGAAGTCTTTCATCCATTTTGAATTTATTTTTGTGTGTAGTGTAAGAAAATGGCCCAGTTTCATTCTTCTGCTTGTGGTGGTCTAATGGTGTATATACACAATGGAATGTTACTCAGCCATCAAAAGAATGAAATCTGGCCATTTGCATGACATGGCCAGAACTAGACGGTACTGTGTTAAGTGAAATAAATCAATCAGAAAAAGACAATTATCATACGATCCCACTCATATGTGGGATTTAAGAAACAAAACAGATGAACACAGGGGAAGGGAAGGAAAAATAAAATAAGGTGAAAATAGAGAGGGAGACAAACCATAGGAGACGCCTAACTCTAGGAAACAAACTGAGGGTTGCTGGAGGGGAGGTGGTGGGGGGATGGGGTCACTGGGGGAGGGGCAGGAAGGAGGGCACGTGATGGGATGAGCACTGGGTGTTCTATGCAACCGATGAGTCACTAAATTCTACTTCTGAAAATAATAATAATAACAACAATAAACCCAAAGCATTCACATGTGTATGGCAGACTTGACCTGGGGAATATGAAGAGAATGGTGCCAATACGGTCCACTTCTCAGCGAACAACTCCAGCCCTGTGCCTGGAAAAGCAAGCATGCTAGGACCTGTGAAGATGGCAAAGGCGGTGACACTGGGGAACCGTGTTCTGGGTGGAGGGAAAGGCTGCGCACCTGCTGTGTGAGTTCGGCCTCGGCCTCCCAGCGGGGTCTGTCTGGCCTCAGCGCAGCCCAGGAAGGCTGCCCACAAGCATCTTTTCATTGCTGTTTCACTGCTTTGCACCACGCACTCAAAAACTAAACACAGTTTTACTCTTTTCTTGTCTCTGAAGGGACTCCGTATCCAGGTTCGGCTTACGGTGCCGTCTCCTGCCTGGTGTGTCTCCCTGCTCGTGGGCTGCGACACCCAGGGCGGTGGACTCCTCGCCCAGGCTCTGCCACGGTGTGCCCGCGACCCGCTCCACACAGCCCCTTCCGTCGGGGTCGGCTTGGAACTGCAGACTCACTCTGACGTGGCATTTAACAACTTGCTTTTTCATTTCTCACTAAAGTAAACTGGGATGCCTCGTGATTTCCAACACTATAAATGATTTAATATACATGAACACTTGATAAATTTATTGGAAGGTATCATTCAGTCAGCGGCAACTTTTCTCTCTAGTGTAGTCGTTGTTTTGGTAGACCTTTTTTTTTTAGATAAAATCTTAAAGTTCACTGACTTTTTTTTCTGTCTATTCTATTTTGAGTGAGGATGTTCTGGCTGACTAACATTCTCTTTTCAGATTCAATTGGATATGGCTCTCCACTGTTTCTTGGCTTTAATTATAGTGGGATGTGCTGCGCGTCGTCCCCCAGCTGCCGCGTCCTTGTGAAGGGTAGCTGCTTCTGCAAGCCTACTGCTGGAGAGCCTTAGTCAAAGGGAGCTAGAAGTTGCCATATTTGTCTAGATAATTAAAAATGAGATGAGGTAAAAATGGGCCTGAGTTTCAGGTGGCTGCTTTCTACCTGGCTTGAATGCGACTTCGAAGAATGCAACTGGTTTGGCATTCACGCATTTCTGCTTCCCAGGGGCGAAAATATTTTTCATTGTAACCATTTCTGACAGGTCTAGAATCCTCTAGAAGACAAAGAGTCCTAACTCCCTAATAGGTGAATATTCCATGCTCCTGTAGAATTTAATATCGAAGGTGGACACTATTTTCCCTTCTATTCAGTTTCGTGGATGCTTCCGGCAGTGTAGAATTGTGAAACTTTAATTCTTTCTCATAATTCTCTAAAATCAAAATTTTAAAAAAGAAAAAAAAAAACCTAGGAATATTCCTAGGATAAGTTTTTCCACATTTCTCATCTTCTCTCAGAACGCTCAGGTTATGATCTCAGGGTCCTGGGATCGAGGCCTGCATTGGGATCTCTGCTCGGCAGGGAGCCTGTTTCCTCCTCTCTCTCTGCTGACTTGTGATCTCTCTGTCAAATAAAAAATTAAATTAAAAACAAACAAACAAACAAAGAAACAAACAAACAAAAACTTCAGTTTTGGGAACTCCTGAAGCAAGTTTACTTAATTTCAACATGCACAAAAGCCTAAACTTTTAAACCTCTCTCAGTAAATGAGATAAATTCTGACTAAATAGAAAACATTGACCATTAAAACTTTTCCTGGTGTAGCATTCAATGAGAAAAGAGCTTGGGGGAAACTTGAAAGAAAAACAATGACGTTAAAGAGAAGGAAAGTGATAGGTGCAGACTGGGAACAGTCCAGCCCTGGGGGCCGGGGAGCCCCTTGCCCTCTTGAGCGCTCCACAGACTTGGCATCCATTTGGAGGCTAGTTCTCAGTTTGTGCTGAATTTGTAGTTTACAAAGGCAAAGAAGGCCACCGAAATACAGTCAATCATAAACGACCCACCTAGCGGGCCTTGTGTCTACCACTATATCAAAACAGAATTTATGCAGGAGTGCATGTGAGACACTCTCCCAAATTGGGAAATTCCGGTCTGGGAGGCCTGTTTTCCCTTCACTAAGCTCATCCGAGTACCAAGTATTGGCTGAGAGAAGAGTAGGACCAAACGTGTAGGTTGTTATTTTAAAACATAGTAAAAACCTTTTATGTGGTTTTCTAAGAATCGTTGACAAATATGCTTAGTAAAATGATAAAGGAAGAAAAATAATTGAAGAAGGTGAGATGTACTTTTACTTTAATAACAAAGTAATAATTTACACCATGTCCAATGAATGCAAGTATTGGCATAGTTGCTCCTATACCGGGATCAACAAGGCCCGTGCAAAGGACACAACGGGGGTCCCGCACCTTTCTGGGTCAGATCACACACACCCTAGGGGGAAGTTCAAACACCTTCAAGTAAAATGTAACTATGTGAAGAGATTAAAAGGAATGTATACCGAAGGTGGTGCCCTACTCCATGCACTGACAACCGAAAACATCAGGTTTACTCTTCTGTTTCTTCTGCTTATAGTCTATGCTTATCAGTTCCTGGAAACTCCGTAATGCTCTTAATGCCTTAATGATTACTTTTTTTTGAACCACGAACCAATGACACTGGTAATCATCTCTGCTGTCCTTTGGTCAGCCTGCTTTATCATGTGGTTTTCCTCTTATTTTCCAGCTATCTGTACGACTTCCAGCTGAGCCCCTGAGGTTTCGGTCCAGTGACTCGGCTGCTTTCTCTGTAAGAATCTCTTTTGGTCACTTTGCTAATGTGCTCTGATCATGAACGTCAGCCAGCTTTGCAGCACAGCCTTACAGAGTCTTCAACTTTCCTTGGTCACAAGTTATTTCCCTGAACTTTGTATGCCTTACAGATTTTCATCATCAGTGAAGCTTTCTTCTGCCAGCTTGCATCTTTGTAAAGAGCAGAGTGGGTGGTTTTTGGAAGACTTGTGTATTCCAACACTGGGCTGGAGAGATGTAAGCCACTGTCCCAGTTCTCACTGAATCTACATCTCCTACTGGGAATGGGGTCCTTTAGACTGAGATTTTTACCAACAGGAAAAATTAACATCTCAGAACACATAACCCACCCTAAAGATGTAACCTTGGCACTGACGACTTCCCGTTATTGAGTCAGTTTATTTTTTCCTGACATCACAAGCTACGAGCTTCTTACACATTCCTCCTGAGCAGCAAATGCACTGCCTTTTCTGGTTATTGCTTTAAACCGTAATGAAGTCCACAGTTATGTATCAACATCAGCCATGGTGTGGTGAGTTCATCTCATCGTCTTGGCCCAGTCCGTCCTGGAGGAAAAGGTTTCTCATTTTTAAGAAACCACTTTGGTGTGTCCCCTGGTCTCAGCTCTAGATGCCCTTGGAACTGTTCCTAGTTCGGACAAATAGTTGGGAATAGACATCTTCCCTATCTATGAGCCTCTGTTCCTATTTATCCAACTTTATGGTGCTTCCAAATATAGATTAGTTAAGAAAGGAAACAATAAAACAAAAGACCCAAAAGATGAAAAATAAAAATAAAACAAACCACTTCAATGAATTAACTTGTTTTGAATTATTTGAACAAAATGAATTAATTATGTTTTCTATAAATGATTAACTTTTTAATAAAGATTTCATTTATTTATTTGATAGAGAAAGACATAGTAAGAGAGGGAACACAAGCAGGGGGAGTGGGGAGTAGGGGAGAAGCAGGCTTCCCACTGAGCAGGGAGACTGATGTGGGGCTTGATCTCAGGACTCTTGGATCATGACCTGAGCCGATGACAGATGCTTAACGACTGAATCACCCAGGCACCCCTATGAATGATAAACTTTATTTTACCCAACAAATCTGTGAAGATAATACACAAATACATAAACACATGGATATTCCTGGGTTTTAGGGAAAATCATAGCTAGCTTTATTTAGCTGGCACCTCAGACTCGAGGATACCTCAGTAGATGATTTGCTATGTTTTTTAAGAGTTCGAGGATCTGTGTGCATTATGTGAACAATGTGTGCTTGGAGTGATTTCTCACCTTTTCTCCCTTTCAGTCACTCTGAATCACAAGTAACAAAGATGGCGGTCATATGCATTGTCCGTTCCTCTTGCCTGGAGTACATGCCTGCTAACAGCCAAATGAGCCAGTGTTGGTTAACCTCAGTGTATTTTTGGGTTTGATGGAACAGGCTAATCATGTATATGCTGAGAAAATTTTGATTCTGATTAGGATCCCTGCCATTTTGTGAATTCATAAGCAGTAAAGAGACGTAGAGTTAGGCTGAAGATGTATTTCTTTGCTTTAAAGATTTATTTATTTGAGAGAGAGAGAGAGTGAGTTAGTGGGGTGGGGGGCAGAGGGAGAGGGAAAGAGGGAGAATCTCAGCAGTCTCTCTGCCAGCACAGAGCCCAATGTGGGGCTCTATCCCACAGCCCTAAGGTCATGACCTGAGCAGAAATCATGAGTCAGACTCTCAACCAACTGAGCCACCCAAGCTCCCCAGTCTTTTCTTTAAAAACAAACAAACAAACAAACAAAAACAAAAACAAAACAAAACAAAAACAAAAAGACATTAGTAAATGTCCTTAAAAGTCTACTTCTTATCCACTTGATATTCTTCCAATGTTCCTCCCTAGTTTTATGTTAGAGTGGAGTGATTTGGATATATAACTACAGGGTCAGAGATAGGAATAATATAGACTTTCTGAGCATGTTTCTCACCAGAATTTATTACTGTTTATTGACAGGTGATACTGCAGAAGGCAAGACTGCCCCATGGGATCCTGCTGCCTGGAGCTCCCCATGTGCCTGCTGTGTGTCTTCCCTTAACCCAGCCCAGTCTACCTTTTCCAGCTACTCCTTCCTGAGCTATTTGCCCTTTTCTCACTTGAGCTTATCAAACGCATTTCTATCAAGATTGTTTCTTCCAGTTTTGATTTGATGAAATAAAATAATTTTTTTTTTACTATTTTACCTGCAATATTTTTCTTAGATGATTTGCATTTTGTATCCTTTAACTTTTGGTGTCTCCACTGACATTTCTTACACATGACCCTGTTCTCTATCATAGCATATTCACATTCTGCTGGATTGGGCTCTATCAGGTTTTAAGACATAAAGTTAAGCTGCAGCTATCTCAGATGGGGGGGGGTTTATTGTAAAGACACCAAGGGAAAGAGTGACCATATAATATATTGTCCTTGTCCAAATCAGCGCTCTCTGAGAGTAAAACAGGTGCTATTAATTACGCCATGCCCCGTATGTAAGTGAGACTATCCTGGCCAGATGGAGACAGGTCTTTCTTTCCTCTCTCCTTCTCTTCCCTCTTCCTTCCCTCTTCCTTCTCTTCCTCCCCAACACCTCCTTCTGCCCTGATAATTCCTGCTCATGGGGGAAATATATCATTTCATTCTCTGGGTCTCTCTTCTCTCTCTCTCTCTCTCTCTCTCTCTGTATATATATACCCATTTATCAATCATCTATTTATCTCACAAATGTAAACACTGGGTCACCAGTCAATAACTATAAATTTTTGATACTAGAATAATCCAATGCTGGGCTCAGTTGCAAAACTCTTAGATCACTCCACAATGGGAAAGAATAGAGTTTCAGGGATTAAGTTAGGATAGGGAGTAAACTGTAGTGGCAGAGATGCAAAACAACCATGACTTTTTTTTTTTAAGATTTTATTTATTTATTTGACAGAGAAACACAGCTAGAGAGGGAACACAAGCAGGGGGAGTGAGAGAGGGAGAAGCAGACTTCCTGCTGAGCAGGGTGCCCAATGTGGGATTGATTCCAGGTCTCCAGGATCATGACCTGAGCCGAAGGCAGAGGCTTAACACCTGAGTCACCCAGGCGCCCCACAACCATGGTTTAAACAGCATAGAGATGCATTCCTGTCTGACCTGAAGATCTAAGCTGGTATGTTGAGTCTGCTTGATGAGGTTGTACAGAGCTCAAGCTTCTCTGATTTTATTGCTTCACTCCCTGGTATTTTGTTTTTTTCCACATGATCTGAGGCGACTCATGGTCATATCTACTTTCCTGCCAGTGGGAAAGAGGATGGGTAAGCACATTCTACTCTCCAATGTGTCCAATGTGTCCTCTACCATGTGTGTCCCTTGCATTGATATGACTTGATTTTCACTCATACCCTGTAGGCCAGAATGTAGCCATCTGCCTTCTACTAGCCGCAAGGAAGCCTGGGAATTGTAGTTCCTCTTCTGAGAAGCCAAAATTAACTAATTAATAAGGGAAAGGAGGAACAGATAGGCACTTGGGTCAATCAGTGGTTTCTACCACGTTTAGCACTATGATGCTGGAGGAGGTATTTCCATTGAGATAGAAAATTCTTGCTGCTGTTTCCTCTTGGTGACCAAGCTCTGTATTTTGTGGTCTTCACTGTACCATACTGTGATATATAATATGTAGCATCTACAAGAGCATTGCTATTTTAGCTCAGAGGTTCTCCTTAAGAATCACACAAATCTCTAACTGTGAAAGCATTATTTTAGTAAATTACATGAAAATCTTACCAAGATATACCATTCATTTCCTTCCCATGACATTTTATTTAATTTAACCACAAAATCTCGAAGTGTTTTCAAGAGTCTAAAACTTTCCGAGGTCCTTTTCATTTTATAATTTGTAGGTGAAATCTAGCTTTTTCAAAGTCTAAAAATCTATAAGTCTCAATTTACCTTTTTTTCTAACCTTCCTAAACATTCCATTGTATTAAGGAGATCATGATGCTCACTACGGCCATTAAAATTCTGATGCAATTAAGTTGTATTCCACTTAAGTAATGGGGTGGACCCCTTCTCAGGATGAGACGATTTTCTATTGGCCCACAACTCCCACATCCTCATTAACTTGCAAGGCTGTTTTAGAAAACGTGTTCTTGACCCTGAGTGGAGGACATCATCCAACTTTGAGCAACTCATTGCATTAATGCTCTTAGATTATAACATCCATTTTAAAAAATTCCTCGCCATTGTCCCCAGGAGAGTCTATAAAAATGTTTCTGAGCTTTGTTTGTGGTCACTTAGATAATAGGAGAGCTCCCCCTACTGATTGACATTGGGGAATTGTGGAGGAGGGGCTGATCTGAGGCCCTGTGCTCGCCATCACTTCACTAATGCTCAAGCAAAGACCGAGATGAAAATCAAAAGAAGCCTGTTTGACATTGGCTTTTGAAATACTTAAAAACATCAGCATTTGTCAGGTAGAAAGATTTTCATTTCAAAGTTCTAGCAGGTTATTATTATTCCAAGCAATGGAGAGTTAAAAAAGGTTGAACAACTATAATAATGATGGTGTCTAAGTGTGGGGAGTGATAAGGTTTATTGTTTGTTTGCATAAAACTATCTCAGTTAGCTTTGTTTGGGGTACGTGGAAGAAATGTAGGCTAATTAGAACATGCAAATCACTTTGTCTTTTGAAAATTAATTAAGCTTTCATGGCCTTCCCGGGTTCCAGGGCCAGGCTCACATCCCACACAGTTCCTCTGGAGTTACGTAGGAGGTGAGCCTGTCTCAGGCTGAACTGTCAGATGATTCCATCACGGAAAGAATGGAGTTTAGTAATGTGGCGTTTGAAAGCTTGTTCAAGTTGTAAAATGTTGGATTCTATTTTTATTAAATCACTTAAACTTTCAACATAGTGAAAAAGATTTATTTAACATACATTTCACAAGCCATTTGAATGCATACTTTTGGGGGAAAAAACACAGCAGAGGACGTTTTTAAAACTGAAGTTATTGTCCTGAAGGGAGAAGACAAATGAGCAAACCGTAGAAGACCTATTGTTTCATCAGACTGTCCATAAAAGCGTTTAAGGTTCTATATTTGTAGTGTTATGAGGAGGATATGTCCATCTCCTTCAGATATACAGATGTAAATTCTCTTTATTATTTGGGAATATTGCGTATAATCTACATAAAATTGTAGAGGTTGCAGAAAAATGCGTTATTGCAAGAACCCCCAAGTAGAGAAGCTAAAGCAAGCATCTGGAGAAACGTGTAATGTGGCGAGCTGGATAAAAATGTCAGATCTATGTGAAGAAAGGCTGTTTTTAGTAATCTCCTTTTTGTGTCTGAATGTTTTTTTGAGGTATGATATTTATTGAGATGTGATTCATGTGCCATAAAATTCTCCCACTTGAAATACACAGTTCAATGTGCTTCCTATATTTACAGAATTGTGTCATGATCACCAGTCTAGTTTTAGAAAATTTCATCTTCTCCAGAAGAAACTCTATACCCATTAAGGGTCAATCCCTATTGTCCTCTCACTCCCCCAAATCTCCTTGCCTGTCCCAGCCAGATGCTGACTTACTTTTATCTCTATGGAGTCTCCTATTCTGGGTATTTCATGTAACTGGAATAATATAATATTTGGTCTTTTGTAACTGGCTTCTTTTCATGATATTACCACATATATACTTACTTCATTCCTTTTTTTGTATTGCCAAATAGTATTCCATTGTATGGACATACCATATTTTATTTATGCATCTAACAGTTGATGGTTGTGTCCACGTTTTGGCTATAATGAATAATGGCTGCTTTTATAGTTGAATTATTCTTTTTAAAAAATTAATTGAAGTACTGTTGACATATAATATTGTATTAATTTCAGGCTACAATATAGTGATTCAGCATTATATACTTTCATAAATATTCGCCAGGAGAAACACAGTCACCATCACCGTGGTTAGCTTATTCTTATTACATTTTAAGAGTTTTCTAAAAACTATATTCTGAATATAATGAAATTGAAAACAGGAAATCAATAGAGAAAATTAAAAAATAACAAAGTCTGGTTCTTTAAAAAGATAAATGAAATTGATAAGCTTCTAGCTAACTAAGGGCATACATTACTAAATCAGAAAGAGAGGACATCACTTCAGATTCTGTGGACATTACAAAGATAAGAAAGGAACACTATGATCTCTCTTCCCACAAATTTGGTAGCCTAGATGAAATAGACCAATTCCTTATAGAACAGATTGTGCCAAACTCACATGAGGAAAGATAGGCCATCTGAATAGGCCTATATATTTTAAACAAATTGAATCAATAATTAATAACCTTCCCAAAGCAAAAGTACCAGGCTCAGATAAGTGCATGGCAATTTCTACCATTTCTACTTAAGGAGGAGATTTTTACCAATTGTGTACAGTTTCTTTCAGAAGAAAGAAGCAGAGGGAATTCAGTTTAGGAGATGAACATTACCTTAACATCAAAATCAGACAAAGACATTGCAAGAAAAGAAAATAACAGACCAATATGTCTTATGATCATAGATGCAAAAATCCTCCCCCCAAATATTAGCAAACCAAATGCAATAATGTATAAAAAGAATTCTACACCATGACCAAATGGGATTTATTGCAGGTGTTCAAGACTGGTTCAACATTTAAAAACCAATTAATGTAGTCATCATATCAACAGGCTAAATAAGAAAACTCACATGCTCATATCATACAATAGATACAGAAAAAACATTTGACAAAAATCCAACACCCATTCATGATTAAAAGCCTAGCAAGATAAGAACAAGGGAACTCACTCAACTTGATAAGGAACATTAACAAAATCCTGCTGCTACATTCATATTTAAAGGTAATTCACCAGAAGTTTTTTTTTGCTAAGAGTAGGGACAAGGCAAGGATTCCCTTCTTACCACTCCATTTCAACATTGTCTCGGAATTCCTAGATATATAGTATGGCAAGAGAAGGAAATAAAAAATATACAGGAAAAGGGAAAGGGGAAAAAAACCCCTATTTTGGTTTAAAGGTGACATGATAGTAGATCTGAAGGAATCAACAAGAAAACTGGAACTAATAAGCAATTATAACATGGTTGCAGGATACAAGATTAAATTACAACAGTAACTTGTTTTCCAATATTATCAGTGATAATGATGGATAGTGATGAAGTAAAATTCAAAATTGGATAGTGATGAAGTGAAATTCAAAATTTAAAACATAATACCATGCACATTAGCATCACCTTAAAACGATGTAAATCTAACAACATATGTAAAAACACCTACATGAAAAAAAAACTGTAAAACTTGAAACAAATAAAGAAGAATTAAATAAATGGAAAGATAATCTATAATTATAGATAAGAAGAATCAATATTGTTAAAACGTCAGTTCTTCCCAAGTTGATCTAGAGATTCAATGCAATCTCAATCCAAAATTCCGGCAAATTATTTTGTGGAAATTGACAAAGTGACTCTTAAGTGTATATGGAGAGGGAGAATGATCAACTCCTTACTGAAGAAGAACAGCATTGGAAGACTGACATGACCTGACTTCAAGGTCTGGTGTAAAGTCACAGTGATTGAGGCAGCCTGGTGCTGGTGGAAGAACAGACAGATAGACTAATGGAACAGAACAGCGGGCCCAGAGACAGGGCAGCGGAACTTTGATAAGGGAACATAGGAGACGCAATGAAGACAAGATAATCTTCTCGACAAATAGAGCTGGGACTGGGCACCAAAATACAAAAAAAAAAAAAAAAAATCTAGACAAGACCTTGGACTCATTACAAAAATTAGCTAAAAATGGATCATAGACTTAAATGTAAGATGGAAAACTATGACACCCCTGGAAGGATCATGCAGGAGAAAACCTGGATAACCATGTGTACGATAATGACTTTTTAGACACAACACCAAAGATACAATCCATGAAAGAAAGAATTGATGAACTAGACGTCACTGCAATGAAAAACTTAGAAAAAAATGTGTAAGTGACAAATCTGATGAATGACTATTATGGAAAGAATTCTTAAAATGCCAAATGTGAAAATAAACAGTATAATTAAAAAATGAGCAAAAAATCTGAACAGTCACCTCACCAAAGAAGATATACAGGTGGCAAATGAGCATATTCCAAGATGTTTTACATCATATGTTCTCAGGAGACTGGAAATTAAGACAATGAGACATCTCATACACCTAGTAGAATGGACAAAATCAAAAATGCTAACACCACCAAATACTGGTAAGGACTTGAGCATCTGAAGGACTTATTCACTGCTGGCAAGGATGCAGAATGCTGAGAGCACTATGGAAGACGACCTCGAAATCCCTTATAAAAATAAACACACTCTGGGGCGCCTGGGTGGCTCAGTTGGTTAAGCAACTGCCTTCGGCTCAGGTCATGATCCCGGAGACCCTGGATCGAGCCCCACATCGGGCTCCCTGCTCCGCAGGGAAGCCTGCTTCTCCCTCTCTCACTCCCCCTGCTTGTGTTCCCTCTCTGGCTGTGTTTCTCTCTGTCAAATAAATAAATAAATAAAATCTTTAAAAAAAATTTAAAAAAAATAAATAAACACACTCTTACCATACAACCCGGAAGTCAGGCTCTCTGGCATTTTCCCAAAGGATATGAACACTTATGTACACACAAAAACCTTCACATAGGTATTTATAGCAACTTTATTCATAATTGTCACAACTTAGAAGCAAGCAGGATGTCCTTCAGTAGGTGAATGGATAAATAAACCGTGGTCCATCCAGACCATGGAATATTATTCAGTGCTGAAAGGAAATGAGCCATCAAGCCATGAAAAGACATGGAGGAACCTTAAATGCATATGGCTAAGGGAAAAGATTGAATGTGAACAGGCTATATAATATATAGTTCCCACCATGACATTTTGGAAAAGACAAAACTATGGAGACAGTAAAAGGATCAGTGGTTGCCAGGGGTCAGTGGGGAATGAGGAATGAACAGGTCAAGCAAAGAGGATTTTTAGGGCAGTGAAATTACTCTGAATGATACTATCATTACGGATACCTGTCATTATACTTTTGTCCAAAAACATAGGACGTATAACACCAAGAGTAAACCCTACTGCAAACCAACTGTGGACTTCGGCTGATAATGTTGTGTCAAAATAGGTTCATTGATTGTAACAAATGTCCCACTCTGCTGGGGGCTGATGATACTGTGGGAGGGTACACATGTGCATGAGGGGAGGGAGATCTATGGGAAATCTCTGTACCTTCCACTTAATTTTTGTGTGAACCTAAAATTGCTCTAAGAAATAAAGTCAATTAAAAAGAGTTAAAGTCAAAACATGGTAGTTGAAAAAAATAGTGGTTTTGTATATAAAGTGCTTAAACTATGATGAGTGCTGAGCCTATTCTGGCAATTATTATTATGTCTGTCCCCCTCAGAATTCCGATGAAGCTGGAAGTTGAGGCCAGTCTTGATGGCAGTTCATTTTCCCCATAACCCTGGGCAGAGAGAATTTGCACAAAGAATTAAGATGAAAAGTCTGATTTGGTAGCAATAAACCTCTTCTTCCTACGTTTCCCCTCCATGTCCTTTCTCATAATATATCAACTTAGACATATTTTTTTTTCTGTTATCTTTCCTACTTAATCAACCATTTCCCTAGATTCAGCCCACTGGAAATCATCCCTATCAAAATTAATGACAATATATTTTAGCCATTTCAATGAACGCACATTTTTGTTAAGTTTTTTTTTCTTTTTGTCTGAGGATGTTAAAGCCTATATTAGCCATTTAATGGTGGACTGAAGTACCAGAAACTAATTTGCATTAATAAGGGCCTGTGACAAGAATTGGGGTTGTTGACAAAATTTATGTTGATTAGCGCCATAGAAATCACAATACCTGCATTTATTTCTGTTCCCGTGATTACTGACAGTAATATTGCAGACATCTTGCCAAACATTTCCAGCCTTTGCCTTCTACAATGGATACAGACCTCTCGCAGCTGACAGGAATGTTGAAGGTGTCCACCGATTTGATAGCTTACAGACGTGGGATTCCACCTTTGTCCTGTCCTGAGATGGTGGACACAGAATAGGGAAGGAGTCCAACGTTGTCAGCTGCTGTCAGGTGAGTCTGGGGCTTTCTGTATCGCCGCCTCAGTGTTGATGCACAGAAGTATGGGTAGAGTAGTCATGTGATGCCAAAAGTTCCATGGGTTGAAAGCCAGAGGAATGTGGGATTCCAGCTCTTTCCTGAGAGAGGGCAATAGGTGACAGACAGCCCAGAGGAGACAAGTGAGAAGTGCCTGGGGCTTCCAGCCCTACCCTTGGGTGGCTGGGGTGCTGTGTTCCCCGCATACTCTCAGAGGTCCCTGTCCCAGAAGAAACCAACAAGGCAGTGTGGGACCTCTGCCGGCAACACCTTGCACAGCAGACCTTCGGTGGGTGCGTGATTGATGTATCACTTTGGTAAAGTCAAAGCTATTACTGTCTCTCAATTTCTTTTTTAGCTTTTATTTTTTGTCTTTGTTGGGTTTTTTCCACTATGTGTTGATTCAACTTCATCATGGAGCTCTTACTCTTTTAGGGCAAGAGAGATAAATATGCAGATGAGGGTATGAGGCACTTCTAGTTAACCATGATCATGGTATGTGAGCCCTACACACTTCCTCTCAACCTGCTCTTGCTGTCCCTAACAGCCACTTCCAAGTTTGGAGTCAGCTGGGCGGAAGTCCCATCTTTTTAGAAAACTTTTCCTTGCGGTTCGGTGAGCTTACCTTCCTTTGCTCATATGCTTCCTTTTTCGTCATTAGTTTTGTGATTGTGTGTGTGTGTGTGTGTGTGTGTGTGTGTGTGTGTGTATGTATGTATTTGATGCAATCTGCTAGAAATGTGTCAAAATTCCTGGTTTGCTATTTAGATAGTTTTTGTGAAGTCCCAACCCTGGGCTACAGCCAAAGGATGTTTTAATTGGTGGTTATTGCCTTATTGCGATAATGACTATAATGACTCAAAGCAACTGCCTTCAGCTCAGGTCATGATCCTGAAGTCCCAGGATTGAGTCCCGCATTGGGCTCCCTGCTCAGCGGGGTGTCTGCTTTTCCCTCTGACTTTCCCCTCTCTCATGTTCTCCGTCTCTCATTGTCTCCCTCCCAAATAAATAAATAAAATATTATAAAAATAATAAAATAAGACACCAGATCTATTGCTTAAAATAAATTCAAAATTGTATGTTTCTTAAATTGTTTAAGGAAGACATTTTCCTTTAACTCAACATCAGATATGATGTACTTGAAATCAAATGGATTTCTTTCTATAGAGAATGAACAGATTATAAATTCTTTGAAGAAAGGGACCATGTCTGAATCATGACTTTGTCCCTAACATCTAGAATAAGGTATGTTTAATAGTATTTGCTTAGTGATTTCTCAATGATTGTATTATTGTAGCTGTAAAATGCTCTTATAAACTGTAAAATTCTGCTGTATGCATTATTTTCCTTACTATCACTGCTGAGTGATAGTAAGGATACAAACTGCAAAAACATCAATTTAAATTTAATCATTAAAAAATTGACAAATTTAGTGAAAATTACACTGACAAAACTTGAACAAAATGGTCCTTATATCTGTTTAGAAAAAAAATGGTATTTATCTGACATTAAGTGGCTATCAGTATGGTCTAACATATCAAACTTACCTTCCCCACTTTACATGGCTCCAATTCCTTGCCATCTATCTACCTATCATCTATGTATCTATCTATGTATGTATCTATCATCTATCTCTATATCTATCATCTATCATCCATCTATTATCTATCTATCTATCTATCTATCTATCTATCATCTATCATCTATCTACCTGTCTATCTATCATCATTGTCATATCTATCTTATCTATCTATGATCTTAACAACGTTATTCTGGTAGGGAAATTCTCCAGAATATTCTCTTGGAAAATTTTAGAATCATGATGTTTTAAAATGAGCATTCTGGGGCGCCTGGGTGGCTCAGTTGGTTAAGCAACTGCCTTCGGCTCAGGTCATGATCCTGGAGATCCGGGATCGAGTCCCACATCGGGCTCCCTGCTTGGTGGGAAGCCTGCTTCTCCCTCTCTCACTCCCCCTGCTTGTGTTCCCTCTCTGGCTGTGTTTCTCTCTGTCAAATAAATAAAAAATTCTTTAAAAAAAATAAAAAAAAATAAAATGAGCATTCTGTAATCTCACTGTAAGCAAAAGCAGTATGATGAGTCATATATTTTGAATAACAATAGACTGGAATTTCTAAACCAGATATTAAAATATTTTTTAACATGCATCTGTGTCTGCCTATAGATCATGTTTTCATTAGGCATGACTCTTAAGTTCCTGCTCAATTATTTTTGGTTTTTACTAGGCCTAATGTAAGTCTAAAGGTATTCACAGAGCTATCACTGAGAAAAACGTACCTAAAGAGTGAAAGAAGTGTTCATTATTTGGAGATTCGTTGTAACTAAACTGGTGGGGGAATGATAGCTTTTGAGGGGAGCAGCAGCAGGTGGAATGAAAAACAGTTTTTTTCATGAACATCTTACAATGACTTCTTTCTTTACTCCCTTTTTTATTTATGTCAAATAAATAAGTATATTATTTATGAGGAGTTACAGGGACAGGGTCAAGAATATGTTGTTACTTTTTAAAAATTATTTTAAGTACAAATGTCATTTACCAGAATATTATTCTGGAACATTAGACCTCAAATAAATTTGATGGTTTAAAATGTACGTTAATAATAAACTGGTCTAAGTTTGTTCAAGTAAGCATTTCTCACACTTGTCTGACTAAAGCTGCATTTGTTCACCCCACCCTAAAGAGCCTGTGGATCCAGGTGTGGAATCCAGGTGTGCAGCACGTGGGGGCCTGACTCAGACTCTATAACCTGATAATGTATGGTTTCCTTTGCCCGCGCATAACACACGCGCATATACACAAACATCACACAAAGATAGATTTGAGTCACATGTTAAATATTCTTTGGTAAATAATTTTCTCTAGCTCTTACTCTGAAACTTTTCTATAAAAGTCCTTGAAAATGCCCCCTACTGACAATTCCATCCAGTTTGATTGCTTCCTGTTCGCCCCCACTGGCACGGGTAGGAGCCCCCACCCTCAACAGTGTATCAGATGGACAAGTATAGGATGTTTAAGACTGCACAGATGAAGTCTAACAAAGTTTATTAATTAAATGAACTCACAGCCCCAGAAGAACACAGTGCGTGCCATGCGAGGCCACATGGGGGTCGCACAGGGGAGCAGAGAGAATCAGCAGGGACTGCATGAAACAGGTTTTGTAGTAACAAAGGGTAAGGCGCCCCCTGCTTCCTGTGGGAGGACGTCATTCATTTTTTGGAATAATCCTGTGGGCTGACAAGGAGGTGAGTGTGTTGGCTGAGGACTGGGGCGTGGTGCAGCAGGGTCCGGTGATGGGGGGCTAGCTGGGTGAGGAGGGTTTCCAGCCGGGTGGGGGTCAAATCCCGTGAGCGCTGGTGAGCACATGGCTAAGATTTAGTGCCCTGGGAGACACATGTAATTTTAGGCCTCACAGTACTACCTCCCCAAGTATCTCAAGGTCTGTGCCCAGCGCGCTCTGGCCTCCTCTCCTTCCTTCCCCATGGCAGAATGCCTCTCACAGGCTGTCATTTTCCCCGTACTAGATCGCGGTGTTGATTCACTTGGTATTCAAAGTCAGCCAGATCTTCATCCAGTATAGTGTTCTGGCCATCCCCCGGTGCTGCTCCTTGCTACCCCAATTGATGGTGGCCATTATCCATGATTCATTGCATGCCATTGATCTTCGAAATTTTGATTAATGACAGGGAAACCTGAAAAGTTCAGAGTTTGGCTTTGGTTCAAATGAGCACCCAGAAGTTCAGATGCTTAATTCAAACTGTCTAAGTCTCTTGGATAAGCGAATGTGGTTATGCAAAATTAGTCTGAAAAACCTCCTGGAAATAGCCCCTCTCTTGGAAATTTCTGGTATTTCCTGCTTCTACTTAGACTACAGACTATAAATACTACAAAGACATTATTTCTTTCTTTCATTTGTTCTGCTCATTTACTTCTGGCCAGAGCCCAGGTTTCTAGGTTTTTGGGGGACAGGTAGCAAATCACGATGGGAAAGTTCAGAGGGGAATTGTTTGCCTGTCGTTGTACACCAGACGTACGTACATTTTCTGTGCACCTGGGCACACAGAGAGATACAAGCCCATCAACTCCCAGGGTTCCGGGTAAAGAGTTATCTATTTATCCCTGGCAAACTGACTCCTTTTTCAAATCCATGAGAATGTGCTGGTACTGTGTGAATACTCAGACGTCGTCTAGACAAAGCAGGAGGTTGATAAATGGCAGTGGGAAGAATTCCCTCCAAAATGCACAGTTAACTCTCCTCAGCATTCCCTGACCTAGTTCAGGCAGGCAGGCCAACGGAACAATCTGAGGGCTGCTTTCTGAAGGTAGAAAGGGATGCATACTTGCAGGTTCCTAAGGAAGGACATTTGGAAAAACAGGCTCTCGGATGAGAACATTCAAGAACCTTATTGACTGCCCACCTCCATCGTCCTCACTAATTTCAAGCCAAGGGTTCATTAACCTGAATGCCCTCGTTTACCTGGGTCGTTCATCCCGGCCATGCTGGAAGTTCAAGTCACCAGACGGAATATGGCAAATGCAATTCCATAGGGCTCACCCGACATTTGATGCCACTCCATGTTTTCTTTGCCATAAGTGACCTATTTCAATTCCTTCGACACCCACCAATAGAAATGATGTGCACAATAAAGTGTACGAATATGATGGGAAATTCTATTAGGATTTGGTTTCTCCTGAATTACTTAGAAAATAAATTAAACTTTCTGACCTTGGAGATACACGTGTCTCATGCATGTTGCAAATCCCAGGAAGCATTGAAACATGCGTTGACCATAAACCCTGCAGCTCAGAATTATGGTGGAGTTTTTACTTAGCTCTTCGATCTCTGTCACAAATGGTTCATCTAGTGTAAATCATGCCTTATTTACACCTGGGGGTAGCATAGGAGACTCCGTAAACCTTCATGCTTTCCCAAATTGCAAAAATAAAACCCAAAGTCTCCAGCTTCTGCTAAGTGAAGAAGGTGAAGACCAAACATTTCTAGCATATTTATAATAGTGCTATGTTGTACCCATGTCATGCTTCAAACTTGTTAAATGAACAATAAAATATACAGGGGCTTTGGATTTTAGGTACATAGTCTTTCAGAAGGGATATACAACTCGATCACTCAACAACCAATTAGTAAATTCCAAACGATTCTAGAGGCTTATGAAGAGCAATAGAAAATCTTACATTGATTTTACTTAAAAATTTGGTTTTTAATTATTTTGAAATTAAAAGTTAATACTTAAGGACTAGGCATTTCCATATATTTCTAGTTTATTTTATAAGCATAAAAATTTGGAATTTTATTATTCTGTTTCATATTAAAGTATAATTATTTTTTAATTATAAATGTTCAGAAGACTTACGTACTGGCAAACATTTAAAAAGACATTTCTGTGCCACACACTCAGTGGGTTCCATTCTATTATAATGGCACTATATTTGCTTAATTTATCAGACTTTTACAATTTTTTTCCTCAGGGTCTTTATATGGTGAAATTTGTTTAAATAAATGGACTCTTACTGGATTGGCATTTATCCACCTTTTACACAAAATCACCCTACCTATTAGGGTGTAAATATGGCTTGTGAATAGTAAATGCCAATATTTTCTAAAATTCTTATCATTCTGTGGGACTGGGCCCCTGAGGGACTGTGACCTCACTGCCTTTCCTTTAGAACCATGGTCTCCTTCTGTAACGCGACCTTATGAGGGCCCATGACTAGCACGTGTAGGTCCATCCACAAGGAGCTCCAGGGGTCCCTAGGTGGCCAAAGAAAGACTGTTTTGTCTTGTACAAAGGAAGAGCTCTCTTTTCAGCCTGCTGTCCTTTGGCACTGGCTTTCATGCTTGCTTTTCCAGGTACTGACCCTGTAAACAGTGGATACTGAGTCAGGGATGGAAGGTGCTGGGAGAGCTTGCAGGAAAATAGCCTTCTGGTTGGAGGCAATATTACCCGAGGCCAGCAATGTCTTTAAAATGGAAAATATGGCTTCTTTTATGTAAGTTTCAGACCCAAATGAGGAAGTTGGGAAATAGATGTTTGTGACATTAACTAAATCTGTGTTTCCAAGTTGTTTCTTGGAAATACTAATGGCTTAAAAAAAACAAAAACTTTTATTTTTGCCTCTGAAAAGTCACTTGTTATTCAGGCAATGGAGAAGGGTCATAAATTACTTTGGAATAGAAAAATGAAACAAAAAAAGCATTTGTTTTTCCCTCAGCAGTTACAGCCAAATAGAGGGTGGCCGTATAAATGTTCACAAGAGAGGAATCATCTTATTTTCACAGACATAATTACTGTTTTTTAAAACAGCGTCATATAGACCACCATTGCACTAAATCAATGGCGGTTTTTGAAACATATAATGGCTGAGTTTACAGCATCTTCATTTGTTCAGTGACACACAGAAAGACAGGCGAGCCCCCTCCACTTCCCTGAAAGGTCTCTGAAGAGAAGAAAAATGGAATCAATCACATATTTGGTATCCAAATATTTCCTCTCATGTAGAAGCCAACGTGCTTAACTTTGGTGATTCTTATTTTTTAATATTTATTTAAATTCAATGAGCCAACATGTAGTACATCATTAGTTTCAGATGTTGGTGTTCAGTGATTTACCAGCTGAGCATAATACCCAGTACTCCTCACATCATGTGCCCTACTTTGGCGATTCCGTCACAGCTTTTGGTGAATGATTTTCTGGAACTATAGATTCCCTTCAACCATGACTGCAGGAGGGGCTTTAGTAGAAGGGCTTCTGGGAACAGAAAGATGGCACGAAGGGGCTGGGTATCTACCTGGTCTTGCTCTTCTGTCCTCTTGCACCCCTTCTTCTTCCCATCCTTCCCCCTACTGGTTCCACCATTTGAACTTACGTCTCTCTGACACTTCCAGAGTTTGCTGAAATTTTAGTCCCGGTTATCACTTCAAGGCTTAAAAGTCTTCCTTAATCAATCATTGATTCTAGGATTGAGGCTGTGAGTTTGGGTTAAGGTCAATACAGGTTGAATGAGCAACATCTATAAACCTCAGGGTCTTCGAAGGCCCCTGAGGACTCTTTTCTCTGATTATGTATGTAGAAATGACTTTTTCTGATAAACTATCCACAACTCTCTGTATATTTTCCTGTTTTCTTTCCAAAACAGTATGTTAGAGATGAAAACCTAAGTCTGCCTGATGGGTGGCCATGTGGTGAGGAGCAGACACAAAATAGCATCATCTCCAGCATTGTGGGCATCTTCGTAGCTGTCCTTCACAATTCTGAGAATGTGGTCCATGCTGTGCATTTCTTATGTGACGTTAGTCACACCTACTCTTACACAATGAGTTTGTTCCCTGTTGTTTAGCATTACAAGATTTGGGGCACTAGCATTGTCCTTGCCTTGATTTGCTCTCTGACTCTTCATATGTCCTTCCAGAATTTCTCTTTTCTTTCTACTAATATATGGAAGTCTCTTTTTCCAGCATCAGTGTGACAGTGAACTCTGCCACAGAATGATTTGCATAGGAATTAATACACTCAAACCTTGAAACAAAGCGGAGGGAGCTTAAAATATCACTCCCAGTACCTGCTGAATATCACATGTATATAATTAAACACCAAACATTCCTTCTTACATCTCACTGATAGAACAAAACAGCACAGTGTAAATTTATTTTGTTCGAAACCCAAGAAAATGGTCAGGCAGAATCAGGGTCCATTTGTTCCACTCTGCTATGAAAACTTTATATGTAACGAACGTTGACGATAAAATGCAACATGGGTTAAAGAAATATGAGCTATTTCTGAAAATCCTCAGGGCTGTATCCTGGCATCCAGGAGTGCATTCCACCCCAGCCGATGGCTCCCCATCTTCAAGGAAGAAATCCCTCTTACCATTATTGGGAGTCTATTTTAGTGTGCAGTAACCTCAACCAGATGACCCTTGGATAAAGAATAATGGGGTCATGCTGGAGAAACAGAACTCAGAAACATGAACACATGCCTAAATTTTACTAAAAGGAAAGTGACCATAGGTTTAGTTTTGGATGGAACTGTAATAAGAAAGATACCATAAAAACATGGTACAGTTCTCTGGTTTCTCTAAGTGTAACGTTTTCTGTGGGAGTGAGGGCCATTCCAAACATCCCCATTGACCCTTTCAGGCTGTCAGTGCTGCCCTTTGGTGCCCACTGGGACATCTTGATCCCATGTGAGTGTCTCTGGGCTGAAAAGGACAGTAAGAGCCAGCACATCAGCCAACCCACTGTCCGAATGCACACAGAACTTGCCGGGTGTAGATAATGCAGCAAAGATTGTCTATATGTTATAAGTTGTCTGAATTAATAGGTTATAAAAGGGATTAATAAGACATAAATATTTCACTCAGATTCCTGCCTTACCTAGTAAATAGTGAAGCTTGGATAGTTATAAATTCTCTCAAAAAATAAATTACATTACAAATGTGAATTTGAATGGCAGGACTGATTTATGGCTACTGCTGATTTAGAGCTTTTCTATATTGCTTGGTTGGTCCATCTGGCTATTTTGCAGATTCAAAATTTTATCTTACGTTGGTTTGTGTGAGCTCCTTTATTCTTGGAAAATCAAATATAACATTTTAATCAAAAAGAAAGGAAAACAATATCATGTGATTTCTATACAAATAAAGGAGAAGGGAAAGAGAAGCATATTCATCAACATAAAAGCCAATACTGAGATAAAATTGAAACTTCCTGGCACTCATGCATTTTAAGATGAAAACAGAAGACTTTTAGGAAAAAAACTTTATGAAATAAATATGTTTGAGGATATTAAAGAAATAATGAAATTTTACCCATGAGTTGTAAAGAGTTTAGGGTTATAAATAAAAATATAGTTTCTTAAACTAGGATTAAGAAAGTAGAGTATGACATAATTTACTCCTCTTGGTCTCTCAAACACTAACCAAATTTTGTATCAGTATTCATTTGCATAAGTTCAATATTTTAAATTATACCTTGTTTTAAATTAATATGTGCATGTGTGTGTGTGTGTGTGTGTGTGTGTGTGTATGTGTGTGTGTTTTGTGAATAAAATGCAGGTATTGCCAAAGGTGAACCATTATGATTCATTTAGTGGCTTTGGAAATTTGAGATTTATAGGTAGCTTGCTACTTTAAAATTGAATATAAATCTTCCCTTGTTTTGTGCAGCCTGTACCTTTGGAAATGGTTTTCTCAGTAGGGTTGTAGTCATTCAGAAAAGGAGGTATGCCATGTCAGAGTTGAATGTTTGTAGCTACAGAATTTCATAAAATATTGGTCTGAAGTTTTGAATTAGTAAGATCAGTGAACACATTTTTAGCAAAATTATTTGCCTGCCTTTGGGTAGCTGATTCTTGAAAACTATGCCTTAATGTTAAGTTGTTTTTTAGTCAGGAGGATAGAAAAAAATGTTAACATTTCCATTTCTCTATGAAAATTCAGTGCAGGTCATTTTGAAACAAAGAATGGAATAAAGAGTTAAAATTAAATGAGAAGATGCTTATATAACATTTTATAAATATCGCCTAACTCTATGCTTACACATGACTTTCTAATAAATAGACATACAGTCTGGCTGGTTTATGGATTTCAGACGTGTCTTTTGGGGAGCTGCACGGCTTGGTGATGGTGCTGCCATTTTTCACAAGAAGGTAGCGCTGTCTGAGCGGGGCTCCCTTTGCTTTGATGTCCCTTGGCTGCGCTTAACACCGTGTGGTCACCTGCTGATTACAGCTAGTAATTTACACACCCGTACTTCCGGACAAGGTAGTGCCATGGAGCTTTCAATTAGAAAACACTTCCTACCTGAAAAAAGACAAGAAGAGGAGGAGGAGGAAGAGGAAAAGCTGAAAAGATGAATAAAAGATTCTCCTTGGTTTTCAGTGACATATATTTTAGGTTCCTTGTGGTAGGTGAGTCAAAGTAGCTTTTATTATGCAACGTAATCTAGAGCGCCAGCTCTCTGAAAGGTGGAGGGGTGAGTAAGAAACCACAGAACTGAGGTCCCAGACTTAAATAAGCATCACGAAACCCTGTAATTACAAAAAGTGCTTATCATGCTTTATTTAAACTATGTTTCCTTGAATATATTCTTCAGACATCTTTGCCTATCCTAGTTCTTTCACAGGTGTAGCTCTTCTGTGTCTGAATCATTCCATCAAGGAGGCGAGACCTGAGGGGGCACGAAGTCCAATCTTTTCTGCCCAAAGGGCGGTCCATGAGCCGACAGCATCAGCATCACCGGGGGACTAGTTCAAAAGAGAGGCTGGCAGGCCCACTCAGCTCCAGAGTCAGAACAAGATTCCTGGGTGACTCCAAGCACATTCATGGTTGGAAGCACTGATCTCACTTCCTCTCTATCTTCCCCAGCAGGGACACTTTCACCCAGAGATTGGCATTCCTGGGAGAATTTAATGGAGAAACCAAGTTGTCTGATTGGAACGTTTAAGATGCACATGCCCTATTTCCAAGTCATGAGGTTGTTTTGTTATTTATGTGCAGTCATAAAACACAATAGGATTGTTAAAGTCTATTTATATGCATAAAGCTGGCATACATATTCACAAATCTATGCGTTTATTTTCATTATCCTTGTTTGATGCCAATAACCCATAAATTATCAATCCTGTCACTGCAACTTTTGCAAATCTTAAAACAGGTATAATGAACTTTCTAGGTGATTGAAATGATTACCCTAATAACTTTATTACTTTTATCCTGGCTCATGGATTATGAGTGATCTGCTTCTTCTGAAAGCTGGTAAGAAAATCATGACTGTATATATACACACTAACATCAAATCAGAGCCTGTCCCATCCACTAGATAATTTCAACCCTCTTGACAATAAATCCTAGTTTCCGTGTCCATGTCATGTAGTAATTTGTATGAATCATAAAGGTGATTTGGCTGTATCTGTTGTTAAGAGCAGAGACCTAACCATGGAGATGTCTGGTTGGAATGTAAGCACACTGTTGTTGAACGGGTCGCATTAGACAATTTAAAGATTCTATAGGGATGGAGAAAATATGTCTGTTATTGCAAGATCTACGAAATTTCTACCCATGGGTGACCTGAGGGAAAGGATGAGCTAAATTCCACCATCAGAAGTTCAAAACTGAAAGCACCTGCAGGAGTTAAAATAAAATGTGGTTACATGTACAACAGCCCTCCCCCATGCCCATCGCTTATAGAGTGAGAGTGGGAGCCAGGATGCTTTGGTGATGGCCGGCTGTCTTTCAGACTTGCCAAGTTTTTGTTCTCTGAGATGCTGTGGACCAAGTCTAAATTAAATTTAAAAAATGGCTATCCAATTAAAATATGTAAACCATTTCTGTATTTTTCTTTGCTTAATTCAATATCAATATAGTACCAGAGTAACTGATGGATAATTTCTTGCTGAAATAGAAAAAAAGTAAGTGATTGAGCATGTTTTTTTTCCTGCTCCTAAAAGTGTGCAGTTAGGAAGTAAAGGTTGTAGGACCAATAGTGAAAAGGTGAATAATGTATAATTGTCTTCCTATTGTTTTCATTTTAATATTGAGCACATAGCTGGCATTCAATAATTACTTAGTAACTGGATTACACCTCTTAGCTTAATTCCTACTGTTGGTAAACAGGCACAGATGTCCTCTGGAGGGAGAAGGCAATCAGTGCATGGTTCAAATGCTTGCATTCGTACTGGGGATCGAGGGGACAGCTACATAATTCCCTAAGCCACATTTCTTGCTCATCTATTAAATGGGGCTATGCTCAAAGCACAGGCTTATTTTAAGGATTAACAAGTCTATATCAAAGTGCTTAAGACTATGGCTGGGATGTAGTTTGGCTCCGCACACAGCAATGCCTATCTTGTGTGAGCGGGACCAGCACCTGTGCTGCCTGCCCTCCGGGAGCTGAGCAGGTGGGCACGGAGGAGGCAAAAATACACCTGTGTGAGAGCGTCCTAACTCTTCATTACTCACTGCTGCCTTGCATGGGCCTGGCAAGGGCAGTGGGCAAGGGAAATGGAACGTGAAAGGGCGACTGTCTTCCCAGGACACGTGCTACCCACCCCTCAAATAAGGCTTATCTGCAGCCAACAAAGCCTGGCATCCCATTGATACAATCAAGACTAAATGGTGTCATTGAAAGGTCTCTGGATCCTCGGACATCTCAGGACTGTGCTCCAGAATTCAGTCCCATCTTCTGGCATATTAAGGAAAACTTCCCTGGCCGATGTTCAAGTTCTGGAATTTTCTCAGTTGGCAAAAATGAAAAAATTTGTTTCAAAGAGAATAATGGATTATTTACAAAGTGGAGGGAGGAAGAGGAAGGAAACACGTTCACTGCTGTTGAAGGAGCACGTGACCTGTGTTCCATTGCCCTGAAAAGTAGAACTCATCCATCAACCACTGAAAATGTCACTCAGCGAGGCAGTTCTGTCCTTCTCCTTGGTTTAGAATCTGGCCCTGTGAGGCACAATTATCTGTAGCTGGAACTCCAGGGACTCTAGGTGTGGCTTTTGGAACGGCCTCTGCTGTATCAGGCATTTCCTTGTACCTCCCGTCACCAGAGCATCTTGGATTGTGGAGATAAAGCCAGCCTTGTTTTTTTCCTCGCCGAATTTGGGAAGGCAGGCATATAGTCCTAGGGAGTCTGTGGAATGAAAATAAAGCTGCTTGAAATTATTATGTTGACATATGTACGTTAGTGTGTGGCTCCATTGACGTGTGCCTCTTGTATAGTCATCTGGTAACATTCCAGCAGAATCATTACAATTCATCATACGGTGTCTTTCTCCTCTTACTATTTCAAGATGAAAGTTTTCAATACTAATGCTGTAAAGTGGGTATTATGTTGATTTATGCTAATCGGTTTCATGGATGCTGTCATATTACATTGTTAAGCAATGACAGTGGTGAAATATTCTTGTGTCTGCTGTTATCTTGCAAACAGCCCAGTTGTGCCGGAGCCCAGCATTCAGGGACCCGCTACCTTGCTCCTCGGTGGCCGCTGTCCCAAGCAGGTCTGCGGAGAAGAGTGGGACAGGAGGCGGGAGGGCTGCGAGTGCGCCGCTACCTGTTCCCTGAAAGCCAAGCTCGGTGAGACGGGCTCCATGCATCATATGTGCGTGCGTGGCTGTGAATTTATGGCGACTTCACGGCCGCGTAGTATTTGGACCACAGTACTTCTGTAAATGGTGTGTTAGTACCTCCTTGAGGAGCTTCTGGTTTTAGGAATTTACCACTGGCTCATAAACCAGTGAAACTCTACTGTTAAAGCAAAAGCTTCGAGAGGCAGTTTTCAGAGATAAGTTTATTTTAAAAGGAAAGTCTACGAGGGAGGTTGATTGGGCGGCTTTAAATGCTGCTTCTGCAGCCCTTCTGGTGCTGTGCTCCCCCCCCCCCCGCCCCTCTTTGAGAACATTTGAAGCCACTTTATAGGGAGCTAGAGGATTATGTGGACAGAGGTATTCTTCCTGGTAATAACGATATACGGCCAATAGAGTCAGCCCACGGAAAGCTGCTGGGCAGTCAAGGGCTGTCTTTACTGTTCTTCTGCCTTGGGGGGCACACCCCACTTCCTGCTCAGCCTCTCCGTGGGGCGTCTAGCATCCCCATGTCCCCGGGGCTGCCCTGTGGGTCTGGACTCCCCCACAGCAGCGCACTCCGTCCCTGCAGACTCTGTGCCACCCACTGGGGATCTACTTGGATAATTCACTATTGAATCTAATAAGATAGTTCAAAAGAAGTACTCATTGGAATGCTGCCACTTAGATTTCACGTGCCTTTCCACAATCTGTCCATGTCTTTAGAGCTATGATGACATCGAAGAAAGAGGTACTCTCAAGCAGCCCCAACACGCTTCCCATGCTATCTTGAGTGACCTATGGGCTAGTCTGTGCCTAGAGCTCCCCCATCCTGCCAACGTGGATGTTCTCAATGCCGGAAAGCATGGGACACCTACCATATGCAAACTGCACTAGGACCTGAGGGTCCAGGATGGGAGGAAGAGCCTGTGTCTCTCAGGAGCTAACATCCAGAGGGTCGTTATATTTTAGTGTGATTGTTGGTCGGTGTGTGTGTGTGTGTGTGTGTGTGTGTGTAGACTTGAATCATGTTTTCTTTATCTTTATATCACTGGAACCTCTAACCAGAGCTATTGGCTAAGTGGATACTCCATATGAGTTAAATATAAACTAATAATAGTGTAAAGAGGATGATACTAACTGTGAAACTAAGCAGTTGCAAGCTTTTTGTGTATCCACAAAACATGCATAAATATCTAAAGGAGAAATCTACGGTCTTTGGTAACAGTGGCTGAATAGATACCAAAGGGTAAAACATAATGCTGTTTCATGGAAACTTGCGTCCATGAGGAGCTCTTCTTGGGATCCAGTTTTCCACTTTAATATTTTAAAAATCATTTTCACACTAGATCTGTTAAAGTAGCATAGTCATTCTTTGGTCTTCCTACTGATGTGAAGTGTCGCCTCAAAGCCTGGCTTTTAGGCCCTCATTGCTCACAAGAGGCAGCTGGAGATCAGCGATCTGCCTGAGCTTCCCCCCGCGGCTCTCTTCCTGGTCATTATCTTGTAACAAGAGGGCTCCACGGAAAGCAAAGCCGCCTCGTACCCTGGAAGTGGAGGTTGCCATGAGACCTGCTGCACACAAGCTTTGGCTGAAGAAGCTTTACACCCCATGTGCTTCGTGTTCTGCCTTCGGAGAGAGAGGGCAGCTCTTGGTCTCCTCTTCAGAAGTGCTTTAAAAAAAAAAAAAAACTGAACTGAGTTTCATCAAAAGAATGCAGATAGTTTAGTAGTGGTGACTCCACCTTGTGAAACATAAAAATAATCACAGTTGTCACGTCACTGCCGGTAATCTGCAGGAAAAATCAATATCCGGCAGTGAGGGGCACACTCCATCCCATTCCGGTGACTTCCTTCTCCCCGTTCTGCCTCGTGTCTGGGTTTGAAGGATAATCACGATGTGAAGGACCAACTGAAAATTAAACACCCTGATTTTCTTTTGACATCCATGATTTATTTTCTAAGGAGCACCTGTATATGAGGTTGGTGGGGCTTGGGGAGTGGAGACTGAGGAGAAGGGTCTTGTATTTGCCTCACAGACAGTGTTATTCAAAGACCAGACAAGAAATCCAATGTTTGCTGTGGCTAAATGACAGTGTTTATTATGTACTCACAAAAGGGTAAAAAAAGCTACTGTTGATTATTTTGACATTAAATTGCTTGTAATACATGAGGGATTAATTATGACACAGCACACTTCATCCTGCCACCTAAATTAGCTAGAGTTTTAAAGAAGGGTCTGCATTCACAACATCATTGTCACATGAGGAGAATACGGATTTCTCTGTGCTCTGTTTTTTACCAGAAGGTTCGATCACGAACTCGGGGGCGTCATGGAACGAAAACATTCCTTATTCAGATCAAAGAAAGGTATACAGCTGGTCTTTATAGATAATCTTCTTGTGTGTGCTCAGCTTTCCTAGACTTTGACCAGGCTTTGTTTGGCTTGGTTTCTAAAGGACAGATCTGTGTAGAAAAGTTTCCATCTCGTGGTAACAAAGTGATTTAGGGTCTTTATCAAGTAGCCAGTCTCCCCAAATACACGTATTGGAATACAGAATGGGAGGGGCCTTTGGGTCCCAGATAGACAGAAATGCTGAGGTCTGGATGATGAAGACACAGGGAAGCAGGGTAAAGAGTGGGCACCAAGTAGTAGTGGATGGTGGTGACCAGAAATGCCCTCAGTGACTGCTGTGCAGCTGGGTGGCCAGAAGGATGTTTGCCTGTCTTGCTCCTTTATAGGCAAGGAAATGTTCTAGCCCTCAGGCATGAAATAATCGTGATATCCACAGTTCTCGAGAGGGAGTGTAGAGCAGCCTCAAAGACTTGGCATGTCATTCTCAACATGAGGAACCAGAATGCCAAGATCATCCCAGAAAGAGGAAAGCATGCCCATGTGGAGGGGCATGAAATGCATGGGTCTTCCGTTCCCTGATACTGAGTCTCTTTCTCCTGCTGACACATGAGCACAAAGACCAGGTAAGCAGTGAGCAAGGGTCATGTGGTTCAGGGTAGACGTGAGCATGGTCTGGGGATTTCCTTCTTTCCAGTTAGGACACGATGCTTTCTGACCACTAGACTTTAGAGGTTCTTCCAGATTGCCTCCTGGTGAATTTGCCCCTGGTTCATTGAAAGAGCCTAGTTATTAAACACACAGAAAACCAAACATGTCACACTCTCGAAGCGTCAAACTATACAGAATGACGTGATGAGGGACCCAGCTTGTAGCTGTGGTTTGAAATATTTACGTATGGCTTTTAGAACACTCTACATTTGAAAAATGCTTTCCAATCCCTTTACATAATTTTTCTTTGTGACAATCCAGTGAGGTCAACTAGGATTGCTGCTGACTGATAGATGGTGACACCTAGGTGAGGGAACTTCACAAGTTCATGGGACAGGTAAGTAGAGAGATGTGGGGCCAGGAGCACAGTCTCTGTGTCCTAAATGGGTCAGTTACCATTGAGCTCAAAGTCCCTCTTCCGAGAGGGCGCAGGATACAGTGCCGGGAAGGGCACGAAAGGGCTGTTCCAGTTAACTACAAGTTCATTTTATAGAATGAGAGAAAAGCTTCCCTACAAGCCGCGTGACTGTACCTTCTGATCTCAGAAGCCAATTCGTGAGAGGGAGAAGTGCAAACTTTCCAGCTCAGGGGAGGGGCTTCTAGCTCTGGGATGGTGAGCAGGGCAAAAATCCTTTGCGATGAAGAGACGGATCCTCCAAGTAGCTCTCAGGGATCTGGTGTGGTTTGTTCATTCCATCTATGGGAACTTTAAATCTTGTGGAAAATGTACTTATTGTAAATATGTGATGCCATTTATTTAGCAAGAAAAAATGATATTTTGTTTATGAACTGTTACTGCTTTAAGAAGAATACTAAAGCATCTTACCTTGGGATCCAAAATAACTCTGATCCTTGAAAGAATTTCCCTGCTTCATTTCTGTGCATCTGCACAATTTCTGTATCTAACATAAAAGAAAAATCCAATAGCACTGAAGTTAAATAATACATTTTTTCCCTCCTAGAACCAATAAATCTGTTTAAAGATGCATTGCCACTTTTCTTGAGGGATAATTTAGACTATGTATCAAAAAAGGAAAATCAATAGTTTTTTCTATTACAAATAATTGCCTGTTTGACTCTTTTCCACTTTTTCTTTTTTATTTATTTTGTCTTCAAAATATTTCTACTGAGAACATCTCATGCTTTAAGTCTAAAACAGCGTGAGTTTTTCTATAAGACAATGTCTATCTCTCCTGGATTTGGTAAGATCCCCATGTATTGTATCAAGGGGATGAGAAGAGGAGGCTCAGGCACTCACGGGAAGTGAACTAAGAGAGGATGCCCCCAGGGATGTACATATCCCACCTGGCCGATGCCAGAGGGCAAGGCTTCGCTTGCCTGTGGTCCCATGAGCATGAAGATTTATCTTTTGTACCCAGGTTTAAGATTGTTAATTGTGAAATTGCTTCTTGTGCGAACTTTGCACACAGTTCCTGACCAATGCAACCAGGGTCCCTCTTTAAATAATTATACATGACCAGATGTTTATCTGAGAATATCTGGTTTGAAAGACCAATATCCATAGGATGTCTGATTTGTAAGACATAATGGAGTTCTTTAATTTCACATTTTTTTTAAAGTAAAGGATTTGTTTGAGAAAAGCCAAAATTACACTGGTTGAATTATAGAGAAATTTAATAGACTGGCTAGATATTCATGCATTGAACCACAATAGAAATTTCTAAGTGTCCTCTGGCAGACCCAGAGGATGACAAGACTGCTTATGCATGGGGTCATGGTGAATGCCCAGGAAAAACTGAAGGAAGGCCTATCTGGGGGAGGTGGAAAGGCTTTATTGAGGAGGTGACAACTGAATGGAGCCTTACAAGGCCGATGCATGTTTGTTAAGTGGAAGAAGGTGGGATGGGAGGCAAAGGTGTCTCCAGAAAAGGCCACAGGGCAAATGCTCAGGAGCATGAAGTAGCACGGGGTGCTTAGGGATGCATCAGCGTCACTGGTTGGATTGTTGTTTAGCAAAAAGCCCTTCTGCATCCTTCCCACTATGGGTTGAGTGTGTG
This sequence comes from Spilogale gracilis, assembly GCA_004023965.1. Taxonomy (NCBI): domain Eukaryota; kingdom Metazoa; phylum Chordata; class Mammalia; order Carnivora; family Mephitidae; genus Spilogale; species Spilogale gracilis. The sequence continues at coordinate 27,375 of PITA01008035.1, read as the reverse complement.
TTCCTGCTTCACCGATGCTGGGTTTGGCCACATGACTTGCTTTGGCCGGTAGATTAGCAGATGTGACGTGGGAAGAGGCGTTAAATATGCTCGCTCCGTTTGGCATGGCTCCTGTGCTGTAGTGATCAGCCATGAAAAGAGCAGGCACCAAGTTGTGAATCTGCGCCCCAGAATACACACAAATGGAGCCAATGTCCATCCAAACTGCAGCTTGAAGCCTACATATCAGTCAAGGCTATCCTAACCCATGGAGTGAACCCACAGAATGGTAAGCATGGGCATGGTTGTTACATGGTGTTAAGGAGGCAAGAGCTGACAGCTGCATCCAGTTAGGCTGAAACATGGCCTAGGGAGAGTGAGACCATGCTAGAGGGTAGGAAGCCTACTCATGGATAACCTTGTACTATATGAAGGTGTTTAGACAACTCCTACAGTAATGCAGATCAGGTTCAGGGAGACATCAGTGATCTGATTTGCATTTTAGGAAGAGAATTATAGCAGCAGTGGCAGTTGGTCTTGTGGATGCATTAAACCAGAAGTGATGTGATAAATAATTATAAGAGTTGACATCTACTGGACACTACTATATGCTGGGAACCCTATGAAGTACTGTACTTAATTCACCTAATTTCCTCAAAGTAACCACCTGAGCAAGTGGTCAAATCACTTTTGTTTTACAGGTGACATAACTGGGAATTGATGTCTGTTCACTGAATACCATGAACTGTTACCTGGGAAATGAATCTCATTGCAAAGTTGGGGTAAACACTGGTCTGAATTATGGCATGGTGATGGAGGGGCAAGTGGTTCAATATGGGAAACTGAGAAGGAAGAAGCAGCAGGACATGTCCACTGGTCACATGTGAGATGTAGGTGCGGAGAAGGCACTGTAGCTGTGAAGGCTCTAGAGAATCTGGATTAAGGAACAGGGCAGAAGATGGTGGTTTGCTCCAAAGGAGAGAGTATAGAAAGGGAGGCAGATGGCTCAGGGCACCTGTGGGCCATCTCTATGAAGATACGTAGTGAGAAGTTGGGGGTGGAGGCCTGGAGTCATGAGAGAGATTGAATTGAAGACGTGGTGCTAGAGTGGACAACACATCATATGTGGAAGTGGGCAGCCCTCTTGGAGAAGTGGTAGAATGGGAAGATAATAGGGCCAAAGGCAGAGCCTTGATGACACCAAAGTCAAAGGCCAAGAAAGACAGTTCAGCAATGATGTGTCCTTGTAGACCCATCCATTGTAGCAAGTGTCCTGGGGGCAGGGGTCTGTAGGACATCTCTGTGCCCTCCTCTCAATGTTGCTGAGAACCTAAAGCTGGTCTACAGAACATATATTATGATGAATGAATGTGGCAGGGAATGTGGCAGGGAAACCAGGAGAGGGTGGTTCCCAAGGGAAGCAGACAGCAGCAAATGACTGTGGAGAATCTTTGGTTTGGAGCAGTTAAGGCTGCTGGTTGCTAGGCTTTGTAGAGCGATGCTAAAAGCACATTTGGGGAAAGAACTGAGTGTAGGGGGTAGAAAAGCAACTGAGAGAAAGGGAAAGGTAAAAAGAAGAAAAAATATTGAAAGGTTTGATCCTGTAAGAAATTTTAAAAATCACTCCCATCAATAAGAAATGGAAAAACAATGGACAAACTGGCAAATGCACTCTTAACAAATAAACTGAAAAAGAGTTAGTGTTCTTAATGCATAGAGTTTTTTCTTTTTGGTTTTGTAATGAACACATAAGAAAAAGATAAACACTCAAGAAGGAAAATGAGAAGACACAAAGAGACTTCCGATAGAGGGAAAGTGACCAACGGCAAATGCAAACACAGTAACATAAAATTAAAATGCTAAACATTCACTTAGCAAAGTAGGTGAGTAGTGAAATGGATAATCTCGCATGCTACTCTTGGTAGTACACGTTGTTTCAACCATCTTTAGAAAACAATTTAGCAATATGCTTCAGGAGCCTTAAAAAATATGCATATCATTTGGTATGGTGTTTTTAATTAGCATTGATTTTACATAAGGAATCAGAACGTACATAAGGCCCAGAGGTTCATGAGGCTCATCTTATTGTCTTATAGACCTGCAAAAGTCTAAATGCCTGGACTGCACAGCACTGAGGATGTAGCCAGGCACGTCTTGGCATATACATAAGTTAGGGTACCAAGAAGCCACTTAGAAATCATGTTTTTGACAAGATTCATGATTGAGCATTAAGTAGAAACAGCAGAAAACAAAAGTGTCATTCTCATTTTATTCTTAAAAAGTGCATACATAAAAAAGTGCACCTTGACTGGTTACTGTCAAGTTGTAGGATTACATGTGATTTTTATTTCCTTTCTGGATGCTTTGTTATATTAATCAAATATTTTATAATGAATGTCTGCTCTTTTTTTGTATTCAGAAAAAGGTCTACAATAAGTAGTATTATTTTCAAAAGAAATAACAGTGAGTGTTTGATTTCCACGTCACTTGCTGGTGCTGAAGGGAAGAGATAGGATGGAACTGAGTCTCAGATGATGAGGGCAGAGGGAAGGTTCTAAGAAATCGGTAACTATTCTCAGACTCATAGGCTTTCAGGCGTGGGGAGGAAAGGTACTGAAAATATTGGCAATGACTCATGGCCCAACATCTAAGATGGAATGGAAGGGAATAGAATCAACCACATGGAAGGTTTGTCCTTAGCAGAAGGAAGGGTGGCCCTTCCTCGAAGAGGTAAGGTATGAAAGGCAGCCCATTGAGGGAATTCAGAGATGGTTTGCTCACTTTCCTTGGAGACATGGCAGTCAGGCCATTTTCTGGGTGGTGGCAGAACTGATGGCCTATGGAAAGACAAGTTTGGCACAGCAGTTGTGCCAAAATTGTTTTTGTCCACAGAACAGGAACCTAGGGCTGGGGATGAAGACCAGGGACTAAATCAGGACTGGGAATCTGATGTGGGTGGGGGATAAAGCATGGGGAGGGGTTCTGGGGTGATGGCAGGCAAAGGGTTCAGTGCAGCTTGGCCATCTGGTAGGTGAGGGAATGAGGCTCTGTGTCGAGATACTGGGAGGGAAAAGGGAAAGAGGCATGTTCTCAAAGTCAGACTCAGGGCACAATGAGAGAGTGGGGTCAGGGCCAGTGGAAGAAATTATAGCCAGACCCTGATGTGTTGGAGTTTGGCACAGCAGAGAGGGGGTCATTCACAGGCAGAGGGCAACCCTTAGCGACCTAGTCTGTCCATAAGGGCAGGTGCTCACACAGCTCCCCTAGTCATTCTGTGGGGCATTCCCCAGTCCACAGCACCTAGGTACTCTTGGTCATATCTGAGTTTGAGGCGAGGCTTCCTCACCGTGAGATTGTGTGGAGGGGTATATACGTTAAGGGTCATGTGTTTCATATCGCATACATTGAGGACGGGCAATAAGTGTAGATTCTGGGATTTTCTCGACCTGTCAGTGTCATTCTCTCCTGCAATCAGCAACTGCCGATGCTTCCTTCCAAGGACCATAGACTCGGAGGCCTTCAGGGGCCAGACAGATCACAGACAGGAGCAACGAGGCTGGAGCAAGTCAGGAGGGAAGGGTAGGGCTGGTGGTGAGGGGGGTGTGAGGGGTGCCTTGCCCAGTAGCACTGGAACAGAAACTCCTCCAAGCAGTGCACCCATCTGACCAAGTGTCCATGGGCTTGGAGGACTTAACCTCTTTCCTGAGTGGTCCATGGTCTTCTACCTCTCAGCAAGTCACTGTGGCTTGACTGCCATTCCCTTTGAGACTGTGCCTAGTTCCTCTGCATTGGGAACTTGATGGTCCAGAAAAGCGAGCTAATTTCCAGCAGAGAGTAAGTTCTTCATAAGGCACAGCAGTGGGGGCTCATGGTTATGGCCATAAGAGGCAAACGACACTTAATCCCTAGGATCACAATCCATGGCTCAGCTCTGTTGTCTCAGAAAGAGGGCTTCCAGTCAAACCTATGACCGAGGCTATACCCACACGTGTCAGCCTATGGGGCTCTGTTGATAGGTTGACCACAAGGGCACCATGATCTCCACTATTCAAAATGTATCTTGATTCAGTGCAATTTCTCAAAATAGGGCTACACCACCTTGTGGATTTGAGCTATGAGGATCAGAGCTCGAGCATCCTGCCTCTGCTAACTCTTTTACTTGCAGACTGAGTGAGAGGAGCCCTCTGGGAGCCATGGCTTGCTGGAGACCTTCCTGCCTTAGTTAAGGAGGAGTGCACACACTCACATCGGAGCTGTGGCATGGCCACAGGCGCTTTGCTTTCTCAGGATGACCCTGTGACTGATGTGGGCTCAGGTCTCATTGGGCAGCCCCAGGGCAAGGATAGTTCTTCCAGGGGCTGGGACTGAGTAGGGAGGAGGATGCTCCCCTGAGGCTGTGCCAACACATTTGGGAAGAACCTCGGGATCAGTCCATGAGGGTGGCGGCCGGGTGCTGTCCTCCCTTAGAACGCAGAGGGCTGCTGGCATTGCTCTTTGTCCTCTCTTCTAGGACCATAGTGACCTGGTGACGAGGTGGGTGAGATGAAGGACATTTATTCTGAGATGCACTGAACCAGAAAGCAAAACCTGGATTCTCCTTGGAAACACGGCAACAATCTCATTCTCCCGGTATGTTCACTTAGAAAGAGTGACCATTCATGCCACAATGTAGCACTTGGGAATTCACTGAAATTTTTCTATTTTTCTAGAAAAGCAATAGATGTGCTTTGTAGCACAGCATGCCCCATATCGGAAATCAGGTTCAATATTCCATCAGGCAAGTAGGGGAATTTCTGAAAATTCTGTGTTTGGGGTTACAATTGAATATCGAGTTCTCCCTGTGGGACACTTCCCCCAGCAGCCTGATATTGGGGATGTGTCTGCGCAGCCCCAGAATGGGGGGTGGTTAGTCACCTCCCCGATTATCACATGAAGAGTTCACAAAGACTGGAGGAGGGTGTGTGTGCTTACTTTCAAGGTCTGCACCAAAGCCCTGATCAGAAAAGTCTGGAAATGGAATACACTTTATTCTGGCCGAAACATCTAATACTTTCGATATACCTCATGGGAATATATGTTTTACAAGAGAGATGAATATTACCTCACAATCTGCCACAATACCTAATATCTATCACATTTCAAAATGAATACAATTACTGCATGAAGCTCAGCATTGGCAATTTTCCTCTCTCTCTGGAAATGTTTTTTAATTGAAAGCATTTTAAGGTTTGAGAGAAAATGCACCATTTATTTCCGTTAGATACTTTAAGTGTATTTGGTTACTTGGGAATAAAATAGCTCCGCCTTCAAAGGAGAAAAAAAATTCTTTAGTCTTACAGAGCAAATGTATTTGGTAGAAGGATGAACTGCTGTGGGAGTTGCCAGTTTGCAGAGTGAATGAATGATAGCTCAGTCTGTATAAGATACAAAATCAGATTCTCAAGAGAGGGGGATTTCTTTCACAATTTTGGGAACAAAAACATTTATGTAAAAGGAAATCTACATAGATGTGTTTTCCTATTCATATTGTTATAGCCATACAGTGTTAGAAACCTCAAAAGAAACAATAATAAAATAAGCTTCAGTCTTTGCCCTGAACTTCCTATATGAGAGTTTACCTATCAGATAAAGATTTAACTCTTGTTCTTTTGGTAAGATTGAGCTGTTAATACAAAACTCCATAATTGAGGCAGAGCGAATTCAGTTCTTGCCAGGATTCCAACATCAGCCATATTTCCTTTCAACCCAGTTGAAACTGTTTTTCTTTGAAAATTGCAAATTACTCAAATTGTAAAACTAAAGAAACTACTGGGTATCTTTTTTTTTCCCCCCTTGCAGGAAAATAATACTCAGGATACACAGAGCACTGTCCCTAAGTTAGACACCTCGATTTAAATTTCAGGTGACAAATGAGCTCACAATTTCACCTGCTACCCCGATTTTGGCAGTGACTCTGGAAAGTCCTGCAAGTTCTTTGCTCTCCTATAGTTGATAAACAATCAGCCCACTTATTCCCTGGGCCAACAGAAGCTATTTTCATTCATAACAACCACTCCTTGGCCCCAAGGTGTTGAAAAGGAAAGGAAGAGAGAACAGTGAACTATTGGAAGAGTGAAGCCAGAGAGCTGCCCTCTGGGGTCCCTAGCGGGGAGGACCAAGCACAGCCCGTGGGAAGACACAGCAAAGGCTACGGAAAGCCTCCCTCTCCTTTTCATCTCCTGCTTTCTCTTTTGATCACATTTTTCATTCATTCTTCTCAAAAAAAAAAACAACCAAACAACACAAAGTACTTTCCGGGGAATAATATGAGGGTTAATGGGCAAAGGGAAGCATCCGAGTCCAGGAACAGCTCCATGCAGGGCAGAGGACTGGTACTTCACCCAGCTGGGACCGTGCGGACTTCTGGTCTACCAGGTTGGCCTGCATGCACTTACTAGAGGCGTCAGCACATTCCTTTACATTTCTGACTTTACATTTCTTCAACTGTAAAGGGAAAATTATAATATATGCTTTTCAAAGACCTTTGGAGATTAAATAAAACGATATGTAGTGCACCAGATACTACCAGAAGTATTTTTGGAACTCTGTAAAATAATTCAAAAGTGCTCCTGGAAGAAAAATAAGAGATGTCCCCGTTAGTTGAAGTGCTCCATAAATCAAAAATTAACATCATAATGGAAACATTTTTTTATAAACAGATTAAAAACCAGAACTTGAGAAAAAAAAAATTTTTTAAGATTTTACTTATTTATTTGACACAGAGAGATCACAAGTAGGCAGAGAGGCAGGCAGAGGGAGAGGAGGAAGCAGGCTACCTGCTGAGCAGAGAGCTTGATGCGGGCCTAGATCCCAGGACCCTGAGATCATGACCTGGGCTGAAGGCAGAGGCTTTGAGCTACCCAGACGCCCTGAACTTGAGAAATTAAAATGAAGATCTAAACTATGGTAAAGAATGCATTGTAAAAGAAGAGAGAACAGAGATTATCCAACAAATAGCACTGAGAAATTAGCAGTTCAGGGGTAACAAATAAAGTTGTGTCTTCTTCCCTATAAAACACACTGCGAAATATTTTTTAATAAATTCAGGATTAAAGTAAAGAAGAAAACCATACAAATATAAAAAAATATGTTACTATTTAACTGGGTCTAGGATAGGGAAAGACTTTCTATCACATAATTAAAGGATACAATGAAAGAATGACTGATAATTTGATTGTGTGAAGGATAATTATTTTGAACATCAAAAGTCATAGCCAACCTAAGTGCACATGACTCATAGAAAAGATCTGCAGCAACCATGAAACTAAAAATTAATATCCTTAATATATAGAGAAGCAATCCACAGGGAAAACACAGCCTTTTTTAAAAAAGAGATATAAACTGATATTTTCATGGGGGAAGAAAATGGAAATTTATTAATAAGCGGAACACCCATCCTTTAGGGAAGTGAAAACAACATGCCATTTAAACTCATCAAACTGGCAAAAAGGAGACACTAAAAATCCTTGGTGCTAAGTTGGGTGTGGGGGGCGGGACTCCACTGCTCGGCTGTGATGTGTACAGGCCGTTGCAGCACAGCCGGAAGTGACGCTGGGCAGGTGTGGTCAGAACCGGACGTGGTGCATGCCTGTGGATTCAGCAATGCCCCTCCTTGGGTATCCCAACCTCCCCTACGGCCCGGCCACCCAAGCAGGAGCAAGCCTGCCTATACTTGCTCACGCACCACCTGCATACAACCTCCAGCCCCGTACAAAGCACCTTCCACCAGCAATGATTCCTTAAAGACCTCAGAAAATCTGCACAAACCCAGCTAAGAGCCACCGTCAGTTACCATGGAGACCACAAAGCCTCTGCTTCCCCTGTGCTCCAGAGGCCTCTGGAAGGCTGCATACCGCTGCAGACCTCACCTGCTGATGCAGCTCCCCTGAGAGAATGCTGCTGGCTGACCAGGGACAGGGTCTCCTGTGAGGGCTTGCAGCTCGGACCCCAGGGGGCACAGCAGCACCTGTTCCGGGAGGCCCTCCTGGCAGCAACTTTCTTTGTGGACTCCTGTTGGGAGTCAGAGTCAAGTTCATGGGCCAGGCAGATAGGCTGTGCTTCCCAGGCCCATCTACCCTCCTCCCAGCGATGGGACCAGATAAGCACTCCTTGCTCTCCTTCAACCCCAACTTCTTCTAGCATCAGCACCCTAAACTCTTGCATCTGAATTTCAGTCTGTTCTCTGGCTGTGCTCTCTGCCGTGTAGGGCCCCGGCGGTTTGCTACAACATCAGAAATGTCAGATAAACTAAACAGCTAACAACTGACGGATGACTATACCCATCAAGGCACCATGTACCTGCTGATAACTGCTCATTCTCCCCTCTTTCTGCCCCTCTGCGGCCTTGTGTTCTGGGCACCAGCTCTGGGGCGCAGCTCAGGAGCCCCCACCCAAGGAAGGTGGATTATTTGTTGACTGAGTTAGCCAAGATATCCATGAGACTAAATATTGCACAGAATTAAGAGAGCATTTAAAAAATATTTAATATTGGCAGGCAACATTCAAATAAAAGCAGAATAAGAGGCACCTGGGGGGCTCAATCGTTGAGCGTCTGCTTTCGTCTCAGGTCATGGTCCGGGGGTCTCGGGATCGAGCCCCGCATCGCACTCCCTGCTCGGCCAGAAGCCTGCTTCTCCCTCTCTCACTCCCCCTGCTTGTGTTCCCTCTCTAACTGTGTTTCTCTCTGTGAAATAAATAAATAAAATCTTAAAATAAACAAAAAATAAGAGCAGAATGAAAAATGTATGTACAGTGGTTAGGCTAATTTCATTAAAAATTTGACTCATGGAAGGACTGGAGGAAAATGCACCAAAAATGTTGAAATTATTTATGCACAATAGGTGAAATTGCATTTATTTATATACATTTCATTCTTATAATTTCTTTATTTCTTGTTTAACAATAAATATGTATTTTATAGGGAGAGAATTACATATGCCTCTGCGTAAGGCCTATTTATTTATCGATAGAATTCAAGACATGTAGCTAAGGACACAGGCAAGTGTCAAACGAAGATAAGGATTTTCTTCTACTGTTACCATCGTTTTCTTCCTTCTGCAGGTAGCTGCCATGTTCCCACCCAATGAGTTAGCCTGGAATCTTCTATATTATCTGCCAACTATAACCACCGGCCCCTATCAGCTCCTTCCATCTACCGGAATGCACCTGATTTGTAAAGATAATCTTCTGTCCCTTCCAGGTCAACAGGGCTGGATGACATTCAAGGGGAAGTCACCATATGTGAGCATGGGCACCTTATGGCTGGCACGAAGAAACCCTTTCTCGATTTCCCCAGTTCACAGCGCGGGAGAAAGTGCTCATTGGAAGGAGGCTCATGTGTGAAGACGGAGCCCCAGGTTAGGCGTGCAGTCTCTGCATGTCAGTGCTCTGCCCACGGTGTTTCCATACGCACTCCCTTATCAGTTCCGGGGGTTTCTGCCGATGGCATCCACCCGATGCGTATGCATTGTCCTTCGACCCAAACTGTTGTGTTGTCATTTTGCCTCAAGACTGCACATGTGCTCTGTAGTTGTGAAGCATTATTTTTTCTGTTCTCATCAGTGATTTTGTTTCCACCCTTCTTCATAAACTCTACTTCACTGACCTCTGCAATGGGAAGAGGGTCCATTACCATTTTCTCCTGTATCTTTATTTCTTATTTTTCAAACTGGAATTTTCTCATCTTCCAAATATTTTTGCCAATTTTTTTGGCTCCTGAAAAATTAATTTCAGCTTTGCCATTGTGGACACAGAGAAGGCACGGTCCCACCCTGTGTGTCTCAGTTTTCCTCTGATGCACGGACCCAGCCAGCATGCTGGCCTCCTTCCCTCTTCTCCCTGAAAAGTCCTGATTCTTTATGGCTGTCAGCGGCCCTGCGGCCCTTCAGATGAGGAGGAAAACGTTTGGAGCTCAGAACCCAGGGGCTGGTGGAGGGCTCTGGCCTCTTCTGCAGCTGACTGTGTAGGCTTGGCCACAGCAAGTGCATGCCAGCCATCTGGGCTGCAAACCTCTCCTCCAGGGAGGGAGAGGCCCGACATGTGCACACATCCTCACGCGGTCTCTGTCTCCAACTCCCCCTTGTTCCCAGCTAACCGTGTGACTGCTGCATCCTTTGTCCTTCTATTCACATACTCAGTCGCTCTGCAAACACCTGTTGAACCTGGGATTGCTGGAGGCACAGATAGAGTGGGGAAGGCAGGCCACATGCACATACAAGCGTAGCCCACTGTGACAAGCGTTTTCATCAAGATGGCCTCCACATGCGCATGCTATGGGGCACAGAATGGAGGAACTTATTCTGCGGAGGATTTGGCAGGTGGCTTTGTAAGAGAGGTAAGGGCTGAGCCAGACCGGGCCTTAGAGGGTTGGGTAGGAGCTCACTCTGCAGGGACAAGTGTGCCTGCGTGAGTCACACATGAGGGCAGTATCCAGAATGATCAGAGACTGACGAGGAAGCTGGAAACCCAGGAGCCCACTGACGGCTGGAAACAAGGCCCCCTCGTGAGAACAGAAGCCCCGCGAGAGAGGGTCCTAGGTGAGCTATTTCAGTGATAGTGTGTCCTGGTGTCTTGCATGCAACAGAACATTATTCCGTGGGTCTCTGGTCCCTCATGATCCAGGTACGTGGGGCCCTTTTGTTCTCAAGGGGTCCCTGGCTCTCCCGCCTCTGGATTTGCCCACACTGCTCCCTCTGTATGGAATGTCTCCCTCCCTTCTTCTCCAATTCCTGCTTATCCCTCAAAACCAGACGTCAGCTATGTGCCACGTAGATGCGACCTCTCGTCTCTGCCCACTGTCTCTGTGGGAGTTACCATGGGTCTGCCTCGTGATGCGGATTCATGCCTGCTGGGAGCCTCTCCCCAGGACTGGCACCTGCCTGGATGTAGCAGCAGCCCCAAGGAAAGGGTGCAGATGTTTCCCCTGGCAGAGAGAGGGTTACGCCGTGAGACCCCCACCTGCCTGGACGCCCTAACCTCTGCTGCAAACCTCCCATTCCTGTGGGCACATCCACCTCCTTTTCCCATCGGACCTGCTGCAAAGCACCACAGGCCGGACCGCTGAACCAACCGAGATGTATTGATTTGCTCACAGTTCTGGAGGCCAGACATCCAGGGCAAAGCTCATTCCTCCTGAGGTGTCCCTCCCTGTGTCCTCACAGGGCCAGTCCTCCATGCGGGTCTGAGCCCTAGTCTCCTTTCCTCATAAGCGCACCCCAGTGACCTCATTTTAATTTAAAGATCTCTCTGAAGACAGGGTTTCCAAGTGCAGCCCTGTTCTGAGGTCCTGAGAGTTGGAGTTTTGATATATGTATTTCGAGGGACAAGTTTTTGCCCCTACAACTTGTCAGGGCTTGTTATTGCTTTTGTTTTTTCGCTTATTCCTAGTCCTTGCTTTGTTCTTTTGAGGACTTCGGAGAAAATAATTTCTTTCAGAGTCAAGCTTCCCCCAGTCTCACCTCGCCATTTCCCGACCACGTCCTAGGTCAGGAGAGCTGTGCTACTTTTGTTCAGTTCTGGCGTTTGAGTCCACGTCTTTGGTCCCCGCCCCCCCAGCCCCCCATGTCTCTGATCCCCATTGCTTCCTTCCCTTTCATGGCCCCAGGTGACTTCCTTTCATTTATTTATCTTGGCAGGTGTTACCAGCTTATTTCTTTTATTTCCCCTTTGCCTCTGGTACTTAACACCAGACCATCTGTGCCAGTCTCACGGATTATTTATTCACCAAACATTTCCAGCCCCTACTATGTGTCAGGCACCGTGCAGGCCAGGCTCGGCAGTCAAAGCTGAAGATGCCGGGCTCAGAATGCCACCGAGGGGCTTAGACCCATCGCCAGGCACGTGGGAGGCTCTGCAAAGTAGTGAGATGTGCAGTGTTCTTGGAGCCCTGCTGCAACACTTGGAGGCTTTGGAAGCACACACCTCATGCCTGAGCTGAGTGGGGGCCATACTCCGGCGTCCACATGAGTACAAGAACCGCAGAGTTCTCTGTGCATGGAAGACGTTAAATATGGCTTGACTGCCACAACCAACAAAAGAGCAATTGGTTGACGCCCACCATTGCCATGGCGGCAGCAACGTCCAGAGGAGATGCAAAGAAGGTTGAGGTTGAAACATGACCTTGAAGGGCAAGCAATAGCTCACCAGGGAGGCAGGGGTGGGAGGAAACTGTAGAAGGAGAATTAGCAAAACCACATGCCTATGAAGACGTGTGGCAAGTTCTGGACCAGCAAAGGGTCTAGAGCAGGAGAGAGGCATGGGGAGGAAGAAGGTGACTGAAGAAGGCTGGGCTGGTGGGCTAAGCAGGGCTGGGTGGAACTCTGTGCCTGGTCTAGAGCAGGAAGGAGGCATGGGGAGGAAGGAGGTGACTGATGAAGGCTGGGCAGGTGGGCTGAGCAGGGCTGGGTGGAACTCTGTGCCTGGTCTAGAGCAGGAGGGAGGCATGGGGAGGAAGGAGGTGGCCAACATAAGTTTGGGCAGGTGGACCCAGCAGGGCTGGCCAGAACTCTGTGCATGATCTGGGCAGCTCTCCTGGGAGAGGGATGTCTAGGATGGGCCACAGGGCACCTCCTGGGGGCATGTATCTTTGTTCCAAAACTCAGACCTGCCTCTTCTGCTCCACTCACTCAATAGAATAGCCTAAGAAGATTTCTAGAAATTGGAACACCCAGGCCCCATCTTCAAAAGTTCTGACTGTAGGTCTTCAGTGGGCCAGGTGTCTGTCCACGAATGTCCCTTACAGGCGATGGTGGGGGCGTGCAGTGACTCACAGCCACAAAGCATGAGCTCCCACTAGTTGACCCCATCTACCTCCTGTGTTCCTAGCGATACTTACACAAAGATGACCTTCAATAGGATCTATCCGTTGCCCTGTTTCCTGAAAGCTGAACCCATTTGCTCTCTCTCCCTGTTGCCATTTCCCGTAGCAGCAAAGAGAAAGTGAGGAGTTAGAGTGGGAGGCACATGGACATTTTCATCAGATAAATTCAGGTGCACATCCCACCTCTTCCTGCAAAGGGAAAAAGTTTCTTTCAGCCTTTCTGATCCTCTGGTGTGAGAACATCTCAGAACGTGACTGCTTCTCCTCTCATTCTTCTCCCTCTGCTCGAATATTCTTCGTGTTCTTCTACTTCCATATTCCCTCTGAGCCCGGTTCGTAAGCCCAACCTTCTCTGGCCCATTGCAAGGGAAGTTCGTCTGTCTTTGTTTATCGCCTTCCACTGGTCATTGGCTGTAACTGCCGGCCATGGTGCCACCGTCCCGTCTTCCCTCTGGGCTCTGAGGGTCCAGCTCAGACCATGCCCCGTGCCCCTCCTTCCCCCAGGCACTTCCTGACCTCCGCCTCCCCAGGCGCTGCGTCTGTGATGTTCCTGCAACTCTGACACCCCCAGGAGGCACAGCTGGTCCTTCCCTGTCACTGAGTGGGGCGGCTGTGGGGGAGAAGCCCAGGAGCCATGATGTCCCATTTTAACAAAGGAGAGATTGAGCCGATGATATGTGATGGATTTATCCAAGGCTGCACAGTAAGATTTTCTCACCCTCTTTCCTACTCTAGGCACTCAGGAAACTTAGCATTTCTCTGTGTTATGTATGAATGGTTTTCTAGAGGATATTTGCTACTGGCCCTGTTGCCAAAATGTAAATCCTTGGGTGTTTGGAGAGAAGGTGGTTGTTTTCCTTTCTTTAATGGACCACCTTCATGAGGAAGGGTCCACGGTGGAAGTAGACCGCCCTTGGGGGGGCGGGTCTGGGAAGGCATGGCTATGTTGGGGAGCTCCTCCGGCCGATAAGCACGCGCCTTCCTTCCTGGTGGTCCTTGCTCAGTCCCAAGAAGAGAGATGAGCTCTCTGACGTGCCGTTAGCCCATAGGCCTGGCCCAGGCTCGTTAGGCGAGACAATCACTCCTGGCGGGAGCAGGATTATCCTGTCGGAGGTGATGCATCTGGAGCCCCACATTTCAGCACATCTGGAGAGTAGAGAAAAAAATAACCCAGAAGCAAGGCATTGGTAAATGTCAGCTGTTTATTGACTTTCCTATTTGGAAGCAAAGTTCGAAAGCGAAACAACTGCAGTTGGACCCTGCAAGCCGGTGGCGGGTGGCCCGGCAGCTGTGGCGAGTGGCCCGGGCTGGGAACCCGCATCACCTGGGGAAGCTGAGCACATCCGGGCTCTCCTGCCCGCGCGGGCAGGATCCTGTGGTAATGAACTCACTGCTATGGTTACACTAAACACCAACAGTACGGGTTATTTTAATGGACATATTGCTTTAAACGGAGCGTTCGCCATCTGTTCAGTCCCTCATTTTGAATGCAAAAAGAACATATTTCACAATTACATCTGTAAGTAATGATATAAGTAATTTAAATGCATGTATATGTTCACACAATGCAGTAGACAGCTGGGATGTTAACCCCCCCCCCCCCGCACTCTTATGTTTCAGGCACAAATCAGGGAAAATATTCACTGCTCCTTATATAGCGCCTTTTTTCCATTTATGCGAAGGAAACAAGGTTTTCTGCCTTCCCTGTACCTAGGAGTTCAAGGCAAGCTTCATAAACTAGACCACAAAGTCATTTTTACGATGCTTGCCTTGTTTCCATCCAAATCCCCCCTGGCTTGAATGACAGCTTGGCAGATGCGAAGCATGAGATCAATCAGTTTCAATAGATGTTCATGAGGGGCCAGGTCGGCTGTGTGGGCCAGCCCTTCTTTCACTCCCTCCCCTGGAGACAAGCCTGAGAGAAGGGCTTCCACAAAAGGAGGAATCTGAGGCCAGTCAGTGTGCCCACTAGATGGGACATCCAGGACCAGGGAGCACAGAGACCCTGCCAAGAGCAGCCAGGTTGCTGGGCGGAGGCTTGGCACACTGATGGGAATGAGCACTCACTGGGCCGGGGCTGGGGGTGGGGAGAGTGGGGGGGTAGGTGCCCAGGAGAAGGCTGTCAGGAGCTGGTGGCGAGGAGACCTTGCGCCAAAACCCTAGAGGTGGGCATCCCGTGGCTCACAAAGGCCATCGGCACATCACCGGGTCCAAGCTCAGAGGTGGGGGTCCAGAGGACGACACCCCAAATGTGCAACACTGCAGTCTAACTAATGCTCACAAAGGATTCCGGGGTGACTTGGATGGCGAATCTGCCAGATGGCAACTCTGATATCTACTTTTCTCTTTTGAAAATTCAGTCTTTGAATACCAATGTGTTACAGATAATGCAAACTGTGGTTCCTTTTGTGAAAGAGAATTTTCTCTCTTTTTTTTTTTTGCCCATCACCAACACAAACAAAAAATATTTGCTTTTGTGATGTCCCACGACCCTGTAAGAAGATAGAATTGTTTAAAGGCTTTTGCATTGTCCACATTCTAACCAAGGAATGGGGGCGCTTATAAATCCTCCAGTGTGACATCACTGCTGTTTTATATCTATATCCTCCATATTTATTGTGCCCGCTTTTTTTGGCATCTGTGACATAGCTGGCAGAAGTGGATTTGCATGGGGACTTATGTCACCATTCGCAAGGGCTCCCTATAGAGATGCTTACTGAGCTCGCTGTAGTTTTGGTTTTTTAACTGCTTGTACGCGATGCATTTATTATTTTTTTTCTCAGACAAAGGTGCTAGCTTGAACTGATGGAAGGTTTATTTTTGTTTTTTTTTTTTTTTTTTTTTTTTTTTTTTTTTTTTTTTTTTTTTTGGAAGGTTTATTTTTGGAACATTATTAGCAGCTTAAAAATTTGGAAATGTTGTGCAAAGGGATAAAATTGGATTAAGAATTCTGCATAATACATTTTTATTGACTTTCTCACAAAGACCCATGAGAGAGGTCAAACCTATTTGCCTTGATTTAACAGATGTTATTGGGGACATATATTTATTTAGATAAAAAAACTGTTTACAATCTTGGCCATTAAAGAGCTACCTGCTTTTCTCCAGTATTGATTTATTCAGAAGAACTTTCAACTCTGAATTCATTGCTAACTTAGTATTTATTCTAAACTGAATCAAAATTGCCAATGAATTTCCTCCTCAAAAAAAGTAATTTGAATTTGCTGTCTAATTAGACATTCTTCCCAAATAAGAGCTAAACCACACAGCATTCTAGATGGTGACAATGTAAGTAACCATTACTCGGGAACCCTAAATCGAGCCATAACTTGTTCCACAGTCAGCTTGCTGTGAGTTTTCAGATGACAGTTGCTTCAAGATAGTTAGAGAAAGGCAGCCATGAAAGGTTGCCAAATGTTCAGCCTTTAGAAGGGAACTCACTGATCACATGTCTTGCACAAATCCTACTGGCTGTTCCATCTGCTGGTGTGGCCATTAAACGTAGAGCTTTCTGCACTAGACTCTCTAGGTTAGTTGAGCTCGTCTACCTTAATTTTCTCAGCTGCAGAATGGGAACAAATGAGAACGCTGGCATCCTGCACGTGCATTACCTGGGAAGTCTGCACATCGTGAAGGGGGGGGGGGCTGCCTAATTATTGGGCTTTGTCGACACATGAGGTGGGCACTGTTTGTGGTGAGGAAGCTCGATGCTTGGTCACTCAACACTGACGTTTTAAGGAATTCTTATCAAATCCAAAAGTCTGCTCTTCAGCTCAGACACAAAGGAAAAAGGGTTGTGCCTTTGGTTTGTCTAGTCTGCCATCAATAATGGGCGAAGCAGGCAGTTTCTGCTGCAGGACATGGGAATTCCATCTGGTTGCACGAGCTGTTGAAATGTAAGGTCCACACGCCGCAGACCCGGGGGAGGAGGTCACGGGTCTGCACAGGATGCTTGTAGGGCTGAGAGGCCTGGACACCACAGCCGACATACTGCACCTGTCACTCAACGTTCACCTACATTTGAAAAAACAGCAGAAGCAATGTAATCAAATTAAGGAAGTGAATAAAGGAAAGCGTGTGAGTGAAGGTGGAGGAAAGACACAGAACACGTTTCCTCTCTCTGAGGCAGAAGAAAAAAAGTGTTTTTTAAGACCTCATGAAACATGTCAGGATGTCTGCACTCAGGTCAAGCCCAAGAAAATCTCACACTGAACATCTAGAAAGTTTTGCAATCTGGGAGAACATTCTTTTGGGTGAAACAGAGATAAAATATCAAGTTAGGCCTTTCTGATGTCATGCTTTGGACTTCAGAAATGTCCTCATGTGCTTTTAGCAAAGTAAGACAGCTGAACAGGAGTATTTGTGGATTTGACAGTGACTAATTTATCAGTTTGTGGAGAAGGTAAACCATCAACATGGGCATAACTCTTTCAGAGTGAATATTTGCCTTGTAGTTTAATATTTGATTTGTAACTTACACTATATCCAGAGTATTTAACATTCTGGGTTTAAGTACATTCTCTCTCTCCTGTTGTTGGATTGAGATGGGATTTTTTTTTTAATTCTAAAACATAAAGGAATAAAGAAATTTCTAAGCTGTGAGAAGAGCCAAATCCTAGGAATCCTTGTAACCTCCCTGAAAACACATAGGCTTTGTTGCTGGCTTGAGGCCATGATGATAGTGAGCAGAAATGAGTTTATCCAGACATTCTAGCTATCTGGCCTTTTAAGCCAGTGACAACAGAGGGCTTGGAGCAGGTGAAGTGTGAGTCCCTGTAGATGGCAGAGCAGCTGTGCCTACTTACCAAGTGTGTCCGAGCTCGTCTTAAAGTCGTGGGAAATGATGGATGGCAGGAAAACCTGCACGAGCTGGTGGCCCCACAAGGCCAAGGACCCATGGATGTCAGAGCCCAGGGAGGGTGGAGGGGAAAACAAGCCAGGGACAGACTTCACAGATATGGGCATGAAAAACACACTCACGAACAGCTGAAACCCTCACCCAAACCCAATAACCCAAGGCTGCCAGGGAGAAAGGGTGTCATGCAGGCAGTAGTGAGACAGATGCAAGTTTACTGCTAGAATGAGATTCTCACTCAGGGACCCGAGTCGAGTGGGATTGTCTGAGTTCACTAATTAAGCAGCCATTAAGAACACCTACATTAAATAGCGGATTCCATGTGGAAATCTAGAGCTGCCTGCCACGGGCCAGCTTCTTATCTCCCACAGACACATCTATTAGTTTTCATATGGCAAATGGGAGAAATCCATGGGGCAGGATGCTGAACAGACAGAGTCATAACCCCCATCACCCTCCATGTTTGTGCTGGTTTAAATCCATGTGGTTAAGAGTGTGGAGGGCCATTTGAATAATGAGCTTAAGAAATTCAGTAAAGAGCTGTAGAGGGAATTTTGGTCCATCCTCCCCATGTAGACAGATATTCAGATAGGACATAATGAGACTTTCACGTACATAAAGGGAACAGAGGATAGTATTGACTTGATGGCATACTTCTTTTGATGAGAATACCCACTGGTATCTTAATAAGGAATGATCTTAATGATCCCTAAATATCTCATATGTCCCCAATTTTTAGGGTTTTTTTTTAAGAGTTATTTATTTACTTTAGTGGGGAGGAGCAGAGGGAGAGGCATAGAGAGAACCCCAAGCAGACTTTCCACTGAGTATGGGTTCTGATCCTGAGATCATGAGAAAAAGTCTGGAGTTGGCCACCTAACTGACTAAGCCACCCAGCTGCCCCTTTAGTTAGTTAGTTTTTTTTTTAAACAATCTCTAATTGTCTACACTCTTCTAAATATATTGCACACCATAATTGTAATATAGGCTACGGAAAAAAATAATATCAATGAAGTTTAAAGAGTTATTTTTTCTTCTAGTTCATGGTACGATTTAGAATAGAAAATGGCACAAATGTATTCAAATATTTATGCTTAACTACATATTGTAAAAGCAATAGTTTCAGATAATTTTGCCTTTGTTTTAGGCTTTGGTCAATAATAGGTCATAAAAATCATTCATCATTCAAAAATGCAGGTACTGAGTGCTTGCCAATTATAAAACGTTAAAACCAATGTAAGGGGTGTTTGAGGGTGGGCGGGGGAGAGATGGAGAGAAACCACATTTTTTATCAGTGAAAATTATGCTGAGATGGAATATTCTTGAGTAGTTTCTGGAGATCTAAACACAGGAATATAACCACTGAACCCAAATATGTCAAAATGATATTAGCAGGGAATAGAAAAGAAACAGATTGCTCCTGCCAGGCTGAGAGAAGCAAAGAATAAACAAAATTATTGGTAAAAAGGGAAGGGAATTCGAATAATTCATGTTCTGAGCAATAGAGGGACAGATGACATATTTTTCCAGTCCTGGCTCCCGTGTTGATTTCTAGGTCTGCGGCTGAAGAAGGTTTAGGGGAGTGAGCCTCTGAAGGGTCCTACATTTGGACAGCCAAGAGTCCTTTGGACTACAAAGGCCCTGTACACTGTGGGTGTTGAAAAAGTCCTTGGAGGGGGCACCTGGGTGGCTCAGTTGCTGAAGGATCTACCTTCAACTCAGATCATGATCTCAGGGTCCTGGGATAGAGCCCTGCATTGAGCTGCCTGCTCAGTGGGGAGTCTGCATCTCCCCCCCCCCCGCTCCCCTTCTCTGCTTATGTTCTTTCTCACATGCATGCTCTTTTTCTCTCAAATAAGTAAATAAAACCTTTTTTAAAAAAGAAATGTCTGGACGCCTGGGTGGCTCAGTCGTTAAGTGTCTGCCTTCAGCTCAGATCATGATCTCAGAGTCCCACATCAGGCTCCCTGCTGGCGGGAAGCCTGCTTCTCCCTCTCCCTCCCCTTGGTTGTGTTCCCTCTCTAGCTGTGTTTCTCTCTGTCAATTAAATAAATAAAATCTTTTATGAATAAATAAATAATAAATAAATAAATGAAAAATCCTTAGAGGTGGTCACTCTCTAATAACTAGATATTAGAAGATTGTGATCAGATTCTGAATATTAATTATAAGTACCTTTCCAAAAATACCCACTAGCTCTACTTAGTCTCAAGATTAAAAGCACCATCAAAACCCAAACGGCCTCAGGAAAAGCATCACGCATGTGTCTTCTATAACTTTGCATTATCACTGTATATGCCACAGATGTATTATATCTAGATATTGACATACCAACACATAAACCCCTATTTATGCCATATGTATACTTAAAAATTTGCTCCTTAATTTTTTTGTTGCTGTCTTGTGATAGTTTTGGGTGGTTCCTCAAACTCAGGGTGTGAAGGAATTCCCTATAACGTGACATCAGAGAAGGCAGCTCACATGGACCACTTCCCTCTGTGCGCACATCATCTGCTCGTGCCCCCCAACTAGCCAGTGCAGTGGGCTTAGGATGGAAATGCTTTCTCCCTAAGGCAATTCTTATAAATATTGGACTTGGCTATGTGGTCAAGCAGATCAAACATTGAAGAGATTTATGTTTTCTTGTTATAATTTGGGCCTTTGAAGGTACACTGAATAATTTTATTCTTTCTCTCTCCTATGCTGTGTTAATTTTGGCCCAAACAGTAACATTTCAAAGCAATGAACAAACAAACATTAGATAAAATATATTTCTAATTTGTTCTATTCCAATAACCATTTAAAGAACATAAGTTCTGGGGTGGCTAAGTCATTAAGCGTCTGCCTTTGGGATCGAGCCCCACATGGGGCTTCCTGCTCGGTGGGAAGCCTGCTTCTCCCTCTCTCACTCTCCTTGCTTGTGTTCCCTCTCTAGCTGTGTTTCTCTCTGTCAAATGAATAAGTAAAATTGTTTAAAAAAAAAAACAACAACAGAAAGAACATAAGTTCTGCAGGGGTGGTTGTGCTCTCTTTTTCACTGGTTTACAATGTTCCTGGAAAAACACCTGTACCCAGGAAGCCCTCTGGAATCACTTGAAGAAGGAATGTGTGAGATGAGGTTCAGTGCACTCCCATTACCATGAGAAACATAAAGGTCATTCCTCTTTAATATGTGACCAGATAAAATGGTTCAACCTGCCTCTAAATTGTGAGCCTCTGAAAACCCAAATAGATTTGATGTTCCCCCTCCACTCAAAGTAATACATAAAATATTTAATTTTAGGACATTCTCACTATTTTTCAGTCCCTTGTTGGGACCTGTATCACCTTATGCTCCCTTCTGGGAGAGTCTCAAGCAGGCTTGAAGGATTCCTCACAAAGAATAATAGCCCATGCTCAGCAGAATTTGGATGACCTCTGTGCCTTTTTCTAAGTTTCCAAAGTGGATGTGGAGGGTGAAGGGCCTGCAGGAGAAAGTCAGTGGGACTGATTAAAAGGTTGGTTGGAATAAATGTTGGACATAGGATCAGGGTCTTCAACCTGGGACATGCTTTGGCTCCTGAGAGCAAATGGGCCTAGGTATACAACGTGAGAACTTGAATAATAATAGCTTACTGTCTGCAATGGCTTTTCACACTCATTACCTTATTCAATTTTTGATCCAGTTCTGTAAGGGTGATTGAGCATTATTATCTTGGGATTCATAGTAGAGATGGAGACACAAAGAGATTATGTTGATATTGCCCTTTTAGAGATGGGAAAAGCACATTTACCGTTTACTTAATATTTATTTACAGAACATCTATTGTAGTCAACTACTAGATACAAAAAGACTCAATCTTTTAATTTGTTTTTAATTTTGAAAGTTAAGTTTATTGAGACAGAATACTGTTTAATTCGCTTTTCTGGTTGCATGAGTTTTCATGAATGTGAATAATTCACAAACGTTTCCTGTAACCCCATTGTAGGCAATCTTCTTTCCCATCCACAGGTCCAGACACCCACTGATCTGATTCTTGTACTTACAGTTTTACTTGTTTCAGAATGTCATACAAATAGATCATATCACATGTAACATTTTGGGTCTGACCCTTTTCACTTAGAATAATGCTTTTGAAATTCATGGATGGTGTTGCTTGTATTAATAGTGGTTTTCTTTTTATTGCTCAGTAGTATTCCATTGTGTGGATGTGCCACGAATTCATATCCATTGATCTGTTGATAGACATCTGGGTTTTTTCTAGTTTTTGACAACAGTGAATAATTCTTCTGTAAACACTTATGTATACTACTTTGGGTGGACATATGGTCTTATTTCTCCTGGATGAGTCATAGAAGTATAGATTTAACTTTGAGAAAACTGCCAAAATGGCTTCCAAAGTTATTACTTCATTTTACACTCCCACTGGACATGTATTAGACTTTGTGTTGCTTTGCATCCTTAATAACTCTTGGTGTGGTCAACTTTAGGCATTCTAATAAATATGCAGTAGTATCCCTTTGTGGTTTAATATGGTCTAATAATGAATGATGTTGAAACTTCTTTTCACGTACATATTTGCCTTTTGTATTATTTTCTATTGTAAAGTATCCATCCAAATACTTTGCTTTGTTTTAAATTGGATTATTTGTGTTCTTATTATTGAGTTTTAAGAATTTTATTTTTTTAAAGTACATTTTGGAAAAGACCTTTAACAATTATGTACAATTATCCTTTAAGCAATTTATTTCAAAGACTAGAAGTTCCTAATGTCAATAAGTCCAGCTTACTGATGAATTTTTTTCTTTCATGGATCATGATTTTGGTATTGTAATTAAGTACTCTTTTTTAGCTGAAGGACTGAAAGATTTTATCCTGTCTTCTTTAGAAATTTTTATAATTTTAGGTCTTATGTTTTGATATATAGTCTAGCTGGATTTATCTTTTTGCAAATAAGCTACGGTATGAAAAAGATCTCTTTTTCAGTATGGTTCTCCAATCTTATAATACTGTCTTTTCTCTACTGAAAACCAGTTGGCTATCGATGTGTATATCTATTCCGAGACTATTTGTTCCATTGATCTATTTGTCTATCTTTAGGCCAATACCACATTGTTTTGATTACTGCAGCTTTTAAGAAGTCTTGAAATGAGGTAATGAAAGCTTGCAGCTTTGAAATTTAGAAATCTTCTGTCAATTTCCACAAAAGACTGCTGCTTTTTTTTTTATAATGGCGTATCTCTTTTATTGATAATTTAATTTTTCTTAGCAATATCCTGTAGTTGTCAGTGTACCCATCTTGCACATCTTTTGTCAGACTTTAAGTATTTTATATTTGACATTATTGTAAATTGTTTTGATTTTAATTTCTAATATATGTTGCTAGTATATAGAAGTACAATTGCTTTTTGTATATTTATTTCATATCCTGCAATCTAACTATATTGACTAATTAGTTCTAGTAGAATTGATTTTATTTTTTAAATTCTACAGGATTTTCTATATATAAATTTTCATGTCATCTGTACATAAAAACCAATATTAATTTTCCCTTTCTAATTTGGGTGCCTTCTACTCCTTTTTATTGCTTTATGATTATAACTTCCAGTACAATATTGAATAGAAGTGATGAAAGTGAATGCTCTTTCCTTGTTACTAGTCTTAGAGGAAAATATTCTGTTTTCTACTGTTAGGTCTGAGATTAGCTATACATTTTAAATAGATGTACTCTATCGGTTTGATGATGTTCTCCTTTGTTCCTAGTTTGTTTTATGTTCCAGAATTTAGTTTCACTTTATAAGTATTTGTGCACTTTAGAAAAAATGAGTACTCTACTTTTGATAATGCCAATTAAGTCAATTTAGTTGATAATGTTTGTCAAGTCTTCTGTATAATTATTGATTTTTTGGTCTATATTCTTTTTAATTACTGAGATAGGGGTATTAAAATCTCCAGTTATAATTGTGGATTTGTCTATTTCTCCAGGCAATTCTATTAGTGTTTGCTTCATGTATTTGAAACTTTGTTATTGGATGTATAAACATTTAGGATTCTTATATCTTCTTGATGGATCAACCTCTTTATTATTATAAAATGACTATTCCCCCAAAAAATCTTTGTTCTGAAATCTACTTTACCTGATATTAATATGGTCACTGCAACTTCTAAAAAATTAATGTTTGTATGATTATTTTTCTCTATTTTTAAACTCCCCCAGTATTTGTCTTTACATTTAAGCTGAGTTTCTTGTCAGCAGAATATAGTTTGGGTGAGGTTCTTTTTATTATTTAATCTGACAATCTCTGTCTTTTAATTGGAGTGTTAGGATCATTCATACTTAACATAATCACTGACATGGATGAATTTAACTCAATCATTTTGCCATTTGTTTTCTGTTATACTATTCATCATCATTCCCTTTTGTTGTCTTTTTATGTCTTCCTCTGGACTGTTGGGCATTTTTATTATTCTATTTTATTTCTTTTGCTGGTTTATTAATTATAATACTTTGTACTATTTTTTGCGGTTGTTGGAGGATTTGTGGTATACATCTTTAACTTATAAAAGTTGACCTTCAGGGAATATTTTCTCACTTAACATATGGTATAAGAATCTTATAAAAGTATAATTTTTTTCTTGTCAGCCTTGTGTTATTGTTGCTATGTATTTTATTTCTATGCATGTTGTAATTCTCTGACTACATTATTATTTTTGCTTTAAACAGCTAATTATCCATTGAAGAGATTTAAATATGAAGAAAAATATCTTTCATGCTTACTTGCGTAGTAATCATTTCTAGTAGTTTTTATTTTGTGTGTGTGTGTGTGTGCGTGTGTGTGTGTTGACCAGTAATTCTCCACTTGAGCAATTTTTCCACCTCCAGGGGACAATTGATAATATGTAGAGACTTTGGTGGTCATAACTGGGGAAAGGAGAGTATTACTGACATCTAGTGAGTAGAAGCCGGGGGATGCTGCAAAGCAGCCTACAGTAAACAAAAACCCTCCACAATAGACTATTTTCTGTTTCAAAGTTAAGTAGTGCTACAGTAAAGAAACCTTCATACATAACCAGATTTCCACCTGGGATCATTTTCTTTCTACCCAAAGAACTCACTTTAACATTACTGTTTGCAGTTGAACTGGTGATGAATTCTTTTGGTTTATGTAGTTCTGAAAAAAATTTGTTTCATCACTGTTTTTGGAGGCTTTAGATTGACCATTTCTTTCTTGCTTTATGTTCTTTTTTTTCTTTGCTTTTCTATACTTTAAAGATACTCCTACCTAATCTTCTGGCTTGCATTGTTTTGACAAGAACTTGGCTATAATTTTTATCTTTGTTCCTCTCTATATTGTCCCACAACTCACCCATGCTCTTTTATTTAAAAAAATTTTTTTCTCTATGTGTTTTATTTTGGATTGTTTCTATCACTGTGTTTTCAAGTTTATTGTCTTTCTCTTTTGAAATGTCTATTCTGTTGTTAATCCCATCTAATGTATTTCTAATTTCAGACACTGTGAAATTTATCCCTGGAAGTTTTATTTAAATTTTTATTATAATATCAGTGTCTCTGTTTAATATGCTTAATCTTTCCCTAGCTCCTTTAACATGCAGAATATAGTTATACTAACTTTTTGTACTTACCTATCTATTATTTTTACCACTTGTGTCATTTCTAAGTTTTGACTGCATGAAATTTCATCTTAACATTGGTCATATTATGTAGCTGCTTTGCTTGGCTGGAATTTTTTTATTAAGTAATATAACAAATTACTGTGTCGAGTGCTGGATATTTTCACATTCCTATAAACATTCTTCAGCTTTATTCTCAGAGTAATAAAGTTACTTGGAAACAGTTTGATTTTTATTTCTTTTATATTTTTATCTTTGTTAAGTAGGATTCTAATAGCATTTAGTGTATCATTTCTCCCAATACTAACAAAAAAATCATTATGAAAACTCTTTCAATGCTCATTTAAAATTATGGATGCCAGAAGAAAGTAGAAAAAAAATTTCAGATGTGAAAGAAAACTGTCAACCTAGAATTTTATATCTAGGAAAACTGTCATTTAAGAATACAGTGAAAATAAATGTATTCTCAAAGAATTGAAAAACTAGAAGATTTTGTTTTTAGAAGACCTACTCTTAAATTTTGACACAAGGAAGTTCTTCAAGCAAAAAGAAAGCTTGAAAAAGGTCTTAGACCATGTGGAAGGAGGAATGAACAAAGTGAGTAGCAATATGAGTACATACAATAGGTTATTTGTTATCAAAGTTTTTGTAAATCTTATTTCATAGTTGAAATGGAAATTTTAACACCATCTGTTATTGAGGACAACAATAATTTAAAGTATGGAAGGTTAAAAGGACCCAAATGGAGAAAAGATTTCCCCTAGTTAAAGACATATGATGTTGATACCAGTATCATTATGAGACTGTGATGTCACATATTTGTATTTTAAAACCCAGAACCACCACTACAAAACTACAAAAAGAGATAAATAAAAAAACATTATAAGTAAATGGGGATGTATTTCTGGAAAAAATGTATAACTTAGAGAAAATCAAGAAAGGAGAAACAGGAACAAGGCCCAGAGAAACACTAAACAAATAAAAAAAATGGCCAGCTTAATCTTTAACATATCAATAATCACTACAATGTATGTGAACTAACTGCAGTAATACAAAATCAGAGATTTGTAGAGTGGATGTGGAATTTTATTCAAGGCTAGTTCAGCTTTTGAAAATCAATTAAGGCATTTCACTATACTAACAAGCTAAAGAACAACATTTTTTTCATTAAAGATTTTATTTAGTTGACAGAGAGAAACACTGCCAGAGAGGGAACACAAGCAGGGCGAGTGAGAGAGGGAAAAGCAGGCTTCCCGCTGAGCAGGGAGCCTGATGTGGGACTCGATCCCGGGTCTCCAGGATCATGACCTGAGCCGAAGGCAGTCGTTTAACCAACTGAACCACCTAGGTGCCCCAAGAACAATTATTTGATCATGCCAATTGATGCCAAAAAAACCCAAAAAAAGAAAACAAAAAAAACCACCCACATTTGAGAAAATGTAACACCATTCATCATTTTAAAAAATACTCATGGCGAGTTAGAAATAGAAATTACCTCATCTTGATAAAAATCATGAATATGTAACACCAACAGCTAACATATACTTAGTGGTGACTTAATGCTTTCCTCCTAAGATCATAAACAAGGCAAGGACATCTGTTCTCACCACTCTCATTTCATAGTACTGGAAATACTTTCCACTGTAACAAGATAAGAAAAAGACACAAAAGACATTCAGATCTCAGTAAAGAAAAAAATAAAATGCCTTTATTTGAAGACAAATGATCACCTATGTAGAAAATTTTAAGGAATTTGTGTACATACATAAGCTTATATAATAAGTTAATTCAACAAGTTTATAGGGCACAAGGTCAAAACACATTTCTCTATATTAGCAATGAACAAACTGAAAGCTAAATTAAAGATAAATACCATTTATAATTGCCCCAAAGAAAATGAAATATAAAGCATCCACCAAACAAAACATGTACAAGGTCTGTATCTTACATATTAAAAAACGTTGATGGAAGAAGTCAAAGGAGTGAATAACCATATAAGGGAAAAACCATACTATGTTAATGGATTAGTCAACTCAACATAGTAAGATGTTACATCTCCCTAATTCATCCTTG
>PITA01008034.1:0-87343 GCA_004023965.1 Spilogale gracilis | reverse complement strand
TGCACTCTGCTTTGACTTCGCGCAGCCCTGCCGGCCTGCAGACAGCTGATAGGATACTGGGGAGCCTCCTCCGCAGCCCAGCCAGCTCCATGGGGACAGGTCCCTGGGAGCCGGGTTCGGACCACGTGACAGCCAAGGGGGCTCCCCTGACCCACACTGGCCTGTCGGTTTGTCTCTGTGTGATGAGCACGGACACTCAAAGGCTGGGGGTGGGAGCTGAGCCCCTGTGGGGCAGAACATGCAAGTGAAGATTCTCAATCTCCATCCAGCTCTGGGCCTGGGGCTGTCATGGTTCTCTTTCCCGAATCCCAGTTATTCACCTCTCCTTAGAATTCTCCGAGATTATTCTTCCAAGAAATTCCTTTTCTTCCCCCTAAAGCGGGGTTTTATTATTTATAACCAAAATAACATTAACTAGTACTCACTGGCCAAGGTGAATCTGCAAAGCAGGAATAATAGACTTTCCAACGTCAATTTCAGACACCTTTGCCTAAACATTGGATTAGCCAAATTCTCACTCCCTGGTCTTATAAAATCTGTAGTTCTTCCAAGATCATCCGCTAACCTCAGCTTGGACACGTGTGAGCTCTCAGAACGGAGGGGGCTCGGCTGGCAGCTGCCTCAGAGACATGATGCAGGGGAGCGAAGAAGCACCCCGGCCTCAGCATCGGTGGGGCCTGGTCGCTCCCAGGGCCTGGTAGGAGCCCGCACTGCTTGGTGGAGGCCATACAGAAGAAGGACGCAGCCAGGGTGGGCCTGCTCCTCATCAGGGTGACCATCTCTCAGTGAGTATGACCTAGACCTTGCCAGGACCTGAACTTGAAGATCTTGTACATACTCAGACCCAGTAACAAAGGTCCAGTTGCACACTGGTCTTCTTGCCTTGCTTCTAAGACACATTTGCAGAATGCATTTTAGAAATTCTTACTGGTCAGAAGGCAGAGTAATCCTGTACCATAGAACTCAGCAGGAGGCTGGAACAGCGTGCATTCTGGGTGCATTATAAATTTAATTAATTTGCTGAGAATATTTCATTGCCTTCTCCCTCATATGAATGAAATCTGCATGATTTCTAATCTGTTTCTATGGTTTCCTTACTCTATTCGGAGACATTAATTAGCTTGTCAGTTCATTATGGATGTTGGTGCCTTTTTCCCCCTTCAAATTTGAGTCCATATTAATTTAGTTTTGATTTCACCAGTGTTTAAAAATAGAGCAAAATTATTTTGACTAGCATACAATCAGGCCTGTGGGTGTTTAAGGAGCTTGTCACAGTAATCTAGATTTCATTGCTTTTCTCTGTCCTGGAAATGTGGCTGTGATCTCTCGTTTTGCCTTGCAGCAAGGTGAGTCAGCCTTAATTTTCTCTATCATATTCAGTTTCACTGAAAACCTCTGGCTTTTCGGCCAGCCAGGCAATCTTCTTGCTTCAAAAATCATTATTTTTGTATCCCTTGGGTAGATACTTAGTAGTGGACTCTCCTTCGAGGAGGCTGAGGCAAATATGTCCTCACGAAAAGAAAGATTAAGTTATGCCTTTTTTATTTGGTTGTTGAAAAGCATGCTGATGTTTTCAGCTCTCCTCAGGCTGCTTAGCCACTCCCACTCATGACCACCGTGGGCACGGGGCTCCCACCAGAGAGACAGCTGCGGGGCTCATCCAGGCGCAGGAGGGCCCTCGTGTCTCGGGCTCCGTGCTTGGTTTTACCCCCAGGACAGAAGTGCTCTAACCTGGCCATGCTTTTGGATCACCTGAAAGTATTTGTAGAAATTAGATGCCTGGGCTCCATGTCAAGCCCACGTGAATCAGAACCTCTGGGGTGGGGTCCAGTTGTGGGTATTTTAAAAAATATTTTATTTATTTATTTTAGAGAGAGAGAGAGAGCAGGAGTGAGCACGTGAGCAGGGAGAGGGGCCAAGGGGGAGGGAGAGAGAACCTCAAGCAGACTTCCCGCTGGTGGGAAGCCCCATGTGGAGCTCGATCCCAGGACCCTGAAATCATGACCTGAGCTGAAACTAAGAGTTGGATGCTCAACCAACTGAGCCACCACCCAGGTGCCCCTAGATGCTGGTGGTTTAAAAAAAAAAATCTAAATTTAAATTCAATTAGCCAAGGTATGTAGTTGGTATTTTTTGATATCTTATGGGCAGCTGAGTCAAATGAGCATCAATTTCTCAAGATTCTGGTAAAAAGTGGTGTCAGAGGTTGAACTGTGTCCCTCCCAGAAAGGTTAGTTGAAGTCCAAACCCCTAGTGTTTCAGAATGTGAACTTGTTTGGAATACAAGGTGTTGGGAGACGTTGTGAAGCAAAAATGAGGTCATTATGGTGCTCCCTAATCTGATCTGACTGGTCTCCTTCTAGAAGGGGGGAGTTTAGGGCCGGCACACCCAGGGAGAAGGCCAGCTGAAGATGAAGCAGAGATTGGGCTGATACTTCCAGAAGCCACAGGAAGGCAAGGATTGCAGGCAAGCCAGCAGCCGACCATCGCCCTCGCAGCTTTCTGCAGGGACCCACCCTTGGCCTCCTGGCCTCCCCAGCCCTGAGACCAGGCATCTTTGCTGTTCTGACCAGCCGGTTGGGGCGCTTTGCTGTGCGGCTCCCAGGACTCCAAGGCACGGGGGCATCACTCTAGGTCTGGAGGTGCCCAGTGCGGGACGTGCTTTAGAATCGCATCCGGCATGCCTGAACCAGGTGGCACCCCTCACGGTCACCGTGCCGGCAAAAATGAGATCATCTGTAATCTGCTGACCAGAACAGCCAGGCTTGGATGTTGGACAACAACTTGGCTTGCCATCCTAAGGTTTATTTTATATATATGGGGTAGAAGAAATGTAAAGGCCCTGGAGTTTTCACTTCTATGATTTTGCTATTAACGCCTCACCCCTCCGTCTCCCAACCCTCATCAGCTGGAGTCACTGAAACGAGACATGACATCCGTGGACGTGGCCCCACCCGGTTCTCCAGTGCTGGTGGGGTTCCCGCGCCCTCCCCCAGGTGGGCGTGGCCTGGGTGTGGCCTGAAGTTCATCTTGCTCCTGGGAGCTTGCCGGTGTTGCTGGTGTGACCCTTCCTTTCTGGAAAGGGCTTTATCTCTAGGAAGTGGGCTGTGGGCCCTTGGAGTCAGACCTGGGCTAGGCTGCTGTTTTCTACCTCCTGCCTGAGATCTCGGGCGGCTGCTTGCCCTCCGCGAGCCTCCAGGGCCTCGCCTGCAGACAGAGGGTAAGGAAGAACTGCCCTTCCACGTTGCCGTGAGGCTCACGTGAGACAGTCTGCAGCTAACTCTTGGCACAAAATAAGTCTCGGACTAAAGGGGCCGCTGTCACCTCTAGCACCTCCCCTCTTCCTGTGATGTGCCCCCTGTGCTTAGGACTTCTCCAGCCCCCCATCCCCCAAACCCGTGCTGCCTCTGGTCTTGCCTCTGCCTGGCCCGAGTGATGAGCCTTCACGTGTCTGCCTGGGGCCCTCCCTGAACTCGGGGAGACCACGGAGCGCTACAGAGTCACTCCCATGCGACTTCAGGTGTTTCCTCCGTGCAGATGGGATGGCTGAGAAGCAGGACAGTGGCGATGGAACCGAATTCTCTCCCCGCTTTGGTTAGTGCGGGCAGATGTCCCTTCAGACTCCAGCTGAATCTGGTTCAGACCTTCTGTCCTCATCACTGCCCACCTGGTCAGCTGCTGGCCCCCCCTCAGACCGTGTGAGCCCCTACTCGCTGCTTCAGGTCATTGGTAGTAAGGAAACGACGGACTACCTACCTGTAATTCTTCCATGTGTTGAATCCTCCTAGACCTCCATCTTTTCATTTTCGGTAGAGGAAGAAATAGAAAGCAAAAACCCATCTTGTTACAGAAACTGCAAACCGGATATAAATTGACGTGGGTCTCTTGGTGCCATTACAGGCAAAACGGTGAATTTAAAAATGAAGCAAGAACTTCAAAAAAATCTTTTTGGGGGGATGTGTGTGTTGAAAGGACACATGGCCTGGTGGGTGTTTTCAGCGCGTGGTCTGACGATTCGGTGTCAAAGGAGCTCAGGTAAGCGCACCTTCCCGCGCCCTCTCCCACCAGTGTCTGCTTGTAGCTTGATCAGCTGGCTGGGAGCATCCTGTGGCCTGGTCTTGTATTCCCAACACACAGTGGGGTTTCTGGCACATAGTATAAATACTGTGCAAATGTAAGAACATAGGTCTTCTCATGTTAGCTCCCTGTGAGCATCCTCTTACTGTCCTAGCAAGTGTGGCCAACACTTGTTTATTTCCTCTTTTTATAAAGGAGCACCTATGGGTGCTGGGTACTTGGTTAGAAGATTTCCACATACACTGTTCAGTGTCCTTCCTTCTCCAAGAACCCCGCAAGGAAGGGACTCTTCCTCCCAAAGAAGACCCCTGAGACTCCAGATGAAGAATTTGCCTTAGTCCTGAGCTAGCTGGGGACAGACTCAGGAATATGTTCTGGTCTTGGTTTCCTCGGTTCTTTCTTTTATACTTAACTTTTGAAATTCTTAAGCCACGTCAATCCTAATGATGCAGTCACTGTTTTTTTGTTTGTTTGTTTGTTTGTTTGTTTTTTAAAGATTTTATTTATTTGACAGAGAGAAACATAGCCAGAGAGGGAACACAAGCAGGGGGAGTGACAGAGGGAGAAGCAGGCTTCCCACTGAGCAGGAACCCTGATGTGGGACTCGATCCCGGGTCTCCGGGATCATGACCTGGACCGAAGGCAGTCACTTAACCGACTGAGCCACCCAGGCGCCCTGCAGTCACTGTTTTGAGGGCAGGAACCAAATGTAATATTTCTTTGAACTTCCCACACTGCCAAGAGTCACTGATAAATGACCGTTGATTGATGCCCATGAAAGGCATATCAGACAGCTGACCGGTCTTATGACAAGCCTTTCTCTTTGAGAAACCTCATATCCACAAGTTGGCTCCAGGACATGGAGATGAAAGCAAGCATTATGTTTGAGGACAGGATTGGGCATCAAGTCTGTAACCCTGGAAACCTGATTTTCCAGTAACAGTGAGTATGAGTCAAGTTCATGGCTAAGGTTCTTAATACTCTTTAACCTTCCTATGCCCTGTACACACAGACGGGTAGTTAGCATGGATTAGAGGAGCCTAATTAACCCCTTTTCCTACTTGGTCATTGCACAGAAGTGGGCTGCCAGGTACTGAAGATTAACTGGTCTGGATTATCTGCCTGGGCAGATTAGCTGACCCAAGTTGGAGCAGTTGGGGGTGTCCCTCAGCTGAGTGGAGCTAACTGTAAGTCAGGACAATGGAAAGTCCCGTGCAAGGTAGGGGTCTGTGTTGCATTACATGAGCATATTTGTCTGTCCCAACAGCCATACGAAAGTGCTACATAAACAACAGACATTTACTTTTCCCACAGTTGTGGAGGCCGGAAGTCTGAGATCAGGGTGTGGGTTGATTTCTCCTGAAGCCTTTCTCTCTGACTTGCAGATGGCTGTCTTCCTGTGTCTTCAAATGGTCTCCCCCTGTATGTATCTCTGTGTGTCTAATCTTTTC
Organism: Spilogale gracilis; assembly: GCA_004023965.1. Lineage (NCBI taxonomy): Eukaryota > Metazoa > Chordata > Mammalia > Carnivora > Mephitidae > Spilogale > Spilogale gracilis. The sequence goes on along the minus strand of PITA01008034.1, from coordinate 81,815 downwards.
TAATGAGGGCATCCCAGTCCAGTTGGATTAGGGTCTACCCTAATGACCTCATTTTAACTTTATTACCTCCAACTACAGTCTTGTTCTAAGGTCCTGGGGTTAGGGCTTTGGCATATGAATTCTGGAGGGACATAATTCAGCCCACGACAGTGACATCATTGGAATGGTTACCAAAAAGGCTTATTATAGATGTATCCTCCTTCCCCCCAGCAGTCCCCATGACATTTGCTTGTAAAAGGACCTTATTTCCCATGGATTGGATCTAAGATCAAGGCCTTTCAATAAACTTTGACTTGGGGGCCTATGAATCAGTTATGCTGCAGGACTTCATAAGTAAGATGATTCTTATCTTCCAAATCAACTTTTGAGGCTGAAAGAGCTTAATAATTTTATGGTATCAACAAACACACACCAAAATTGTCTGGCAAACGTATTAAAAAATCCTGTTACCATACGTCTCTGCCCTCTAAAATCCTACACTGAGTTATGTCTGTGTATCACTTGCATTTAACACACAAGACCTTCTCATTTGTTACCTCAAGATCTGCTTAGCCATGTTGGAGTCCTTCGTTGCAAGCAATGGAGATGAATCCTGGCAGCTTTGAGCAGAGGTAGAATTTATAGAGGATATTGGTAGCTTGCAAAATCTCTGGGAGGGCCAGAGAACCAGGTTGTGGAACGGAGCCAGGAATAAGGCCTCAAATCTCTGCATGGTGCCCAATGAAGGCCGCAGTGGGTCACACAGGGGCAGGCTGTCAATGTCACACGCGGGCCACTGCCCACTATCCCCGGACCGGACAATTGCAGAGGTCCCTTTGCTTCCTCCCTTGTTCCTTTGCATTCCATTCTTGGCACAGCAGCCGGGGTGATCTTTAAAAGGTACAAATCCTATGCCTTCCATTCTCCTGTGGCTTCCTACTACAGGGGGATGATCAGGCCCCTACCTTGCCCTCTTTGTGCTCCATGGACACAGGCGATCTCCACCTGGGCGTCTTGTCTTGCTATTCCCCCTGCCCAGGACCCTCGGCTCCAGGGTGGCCGGTGTCTTACAATTAAGGTTTCTCTTCAAATGTCATGTTGTGAGAAAAAAGGCCTTTGCTGACCATGCAACCCACAGAAACCCTCCCCTTCAAATGACTCCAGTCACTACAGTAACGCCCCGCGTCACTGTGGCACTTTTCCGAAACGTGCGTTTATGCATTTATACGTTTGCATCTGTTTCTTGGCTCTAGAATAAGTTTTCAACGAGCACACGTGTTTCCACGGTCTCAGCCCCAGATCTCTGCCTAACGCACGTAAGTGCTCAGTAAATGTTAGAGTTCTTCCACAAATGTTTGCTGGATAAATATATGAAGGGACAGCATTTACCGGAGAGAGAAGAGGGGACTTTGTCCTAAGGCAAGGGTGGGGGATCGAACGCTCCTGTCTTTCTCTACTAGGCAGGAGTAGGAAGGAATAAGTTGATTTTAAGAGCCAAGACGTACACATTCTCCTGGAGGGAAGGATGATTGCCCGCCTCCTGGGACAATAGGAAAGGCTGGCCCTCCTGAGCCCCCTCTCACAGGGAGTGCCTCACCCTGGGAAAATTCCACAGGCTCAGAATACCACATCTGGCTACACCCTGACAGCTTTGGGTTAAGTGGTCTCAGATAAGGCTGGGCTTGCGAAGCAGTGGGAAAGATCAGGTTCCTCAAGCTTCAGCAGTCTGTGAGTCCCCTGGCGTGCTCCTTGGCCAGCTCTCAGACCTCCAAGTATCTGGGATCTAGAGCTGCCCAAGGTATAACTTGACAGGGGAACAGAGGCTCCAGTTTGGCCTTAGGTCCCTCCACCAGCTACTTCTGGAGGGCCCTATGTGTCAAAGGTATGGGGACTTGCCCACACACTAGTGACATTTTTGCTCCAATTTTGCTAGCATGATGTTCATGCATGTGCGTTTCCACAAATGGGTGGGATCCCAGGGCATAGCGGGTTCTCCACCAAGATGCAATCCAGCGGGAATGTATCAACACTTGTAACCCTTGATGCCCGGTATCTCAGACTTCCAAGACTGGTCACTCAGGCACACTCAGTCAAGTGTTTTTCCGTTCCCAGCTTTGCATTTAGGCCTCTGATGCATCCGTTCCTATACTCAGCATCTCTGCTTTGCTGGGGCCATACTGGCTACCCCAAGCCCTGGAGAGCAGCAGGGAGATGCTCTCCATTCCGATGGACCAAATGGGCTCCTGTTCTCACTTCTCTTTGTGTCCTGATGTTCACCATCCCCAGCCTCTGTCTTCTGGACCCTTCCCTAGAAATTTTTCAGCAGCTTAGCCTGAAATTGTAAATTCTATCTATTGTTATGTTCCCCAAATCTAATATGTTACTTGGCATAGTCCTCTTCTGGTACAGTTGAAGGAATGAATGAGCTCCTACCCTCTGGTCTCTAGTCTGACCAAGCAGTTTCCTTCACTGTTTTTGGACTAAGAGAGAGGCTTCTGCTTTACCTATAGTAATGCTGCCTGGTACTAGGTTCTAGTCTAGTGAGGGGGCACAATCTAGTTCTTGGGAAAACCTCAGTGGTTATTAAACATCTGTAATAATTATAATTTGTGGTTGAATTTATCAGCCATGATCTCAATTAGTGGTTCTCAGTTCTGACTATACTTAAAAAAGATATGTAACTCTAGGTGTTGGGTTCCTATACAAATCAGTGGATGCCTAATCTCTGAGGTTTGAGATTGGGGATTCCCACAGGTAAGGTTGAGAACCAGTGATCTAATAAGAGTTGCTCATTAATAAGATTGCCAAGAGCTGGTGAGGTGGTTAATTCTAGGAGCACCTTCTAGAGAAAAGCATGGGAGTGGTCAGGCTGCCTCTAGCAGGCTGTATATACAGAAACTGCCCGATGTCTTCAAACAGTGGTCCTTAAAATACAGTCCCAGGACCAGGGGTCTCAGCATCACCTGGAAACCTGTTGGAAATGGAAATCTCCAGTCCAGACCTAAGGAAGCAGAACGTCTGGGGCTGGCACCTAGCAATCTTCATTTTAACAAGTTCTCCAGGTGATTCTACTGCAGGACAACAGGTACATCCATGGCACCTGGAAGAATTCTGCACTGTAGGTGTCTGCTCCTTTCTTCCACCAACACCGTGTCTTCCTGGGTTTATTAGGAGACCCAGATGCATCCATGCAACCAATATTAATCGAGCTTCTACTATGGCTAGGTGCGATTCTAAGCTCCAGAGATGCACAGGTGAGCGAATCAGAGAAGGTCCCTTTCCTTGTGGAATTCAGTCTGTTGGGGAGGACCTATATGATTTCAAAATAATAGCCCAGTACAGCCTAAACAGTGAACCTCTGCGGGGAGAGAAAAGCTTATGATGGGGACTTGACCTAATTTGAGAGGTCAGCCTTCTCCAAGGAAGTGACATTTGAGCTGGGGCCCTAAGATTAGTAAGAGTTAGGGATGTTTGTGGCAGAGCGGTTAAGAAGTGGGAGGGGCATGTACTAAGACTGAGTAGTCGGTGACCTGTGACACACCGGATATTGGGAAAGAAGCCAGCGTGATGGGAGTAGGGGGCTGAACCCTGGACAGAGGGATGGGGGAGCAGGGAGTCGCTGTCGTAGTGCCTCTAGTGGCCGTGCTCTGCGTGTCTATACACATGTATGTATACACTATGTATAGTGTGTGTGTGTTGTATACATAGCAGCCGAAGCTGGACTGTGTCTGTGTGTGTACACACACCGGGTCCCTGTGGTTACCCTCTTCTCCGATCACAACCCCTCATTATGCCCTAGATGTGATTTTTGCATCACTGCAAACTCCACAGCCTTGGAGCCGCCTTGGAGCCTTTCATCCAAGTTCACCTCATTTTGCAGTAATGACAGACCCTGGGAAAAACGCAGATTGGATTAGCGCACGGTACTGTTATTTCAGCACCCTGGGGATTCACAGCTGTTATTCACAGCTGTGAAAAGCTGGTTCAGCCCCATTCACTTTCTTTAAATCAGCAATGACCTAAACAAACTAACCCCAATGCCCAGGAAATTTAGCTGGAGTCAGTGATCTGAAAACTGACAGGCACTGGACAAAATAGAAAAGTTGATGGTTCCCAAAAGCTAAAGCCGGAAGCCCGAATCCCTTGATTTTTGTCTGTCTAGCCCTCCAGAGCACAAATTTCTTACACAAGTTGCTATTCAAAATTGTTTAAATGCGAATGCTATTGTGTTCCAGTCTCATTAGAGAATTCCGCCTTTAACAAGAGAATAACTTTGCAGATCTATTCTTCCTGTAATATTTTTTCAAAAACTTTATTTTTAAGTAATCTCTACACCCAGTGTGGGGCTCCAGCTCATGACCCCGAGATCCAGAGTTGCACCCTCCACCAACTGAGCCAGCAGGTGCCCCACTTCCTGTAAAGTTTCGGATCAAACATCAGTGTACGCACTTTTTGTGCTCCTAAGAAGAGTACAATGCAGTGGGACTTGAGGAAGTCAGAGTAGCAAAGGAGAAGTTGCATTGTTCGCAGTGGCCAGGAGCAAGTGAATGAAGTAGGACACAAGTATGTGGGACGGAGAGATTAACTGATACGTCTGTGGGGGCAGCAAATGAAGCATCACTTACTTCTGCTGAGGATGGGGAAGTGGGTCTTGTCGGACTTTCTTTCATTGCTTTGAGCGTCCCTTTGGATGGAGAGCTTATGGGAGACAGGAGAGCTGGGTGTGGCAGAAGGAAACCCGTTGCCTCTGAACTTGAGGGAAATGGTAATGCAGGCCCGAACAAAACCTGGTGAGATGTTAAAACAAAAGCAGAGCTGGGGATAAGCTAAGGCACATTTCACCCATGGTGGGCTGGTTTGAGAGGGCTCCTCTTCAGGGAATCGTGATGTGGTGTGAGACCTACGTGTGGCCAGGCCAAAACTTGTTTAGAACAATGCATTGGTGAAAATGGTGAATTAGTAAAAATAAATACTGTCCTTTTTTTCCCCCTCCCTAGACCTTGATAATTTTATTTCACCAGAGGGGCAGTATTTTATGTGTTATTAAGCATTTTACTCATAGAATGTTGGAGATTTTTTTTTTTAAAGATTTTATTTATTTGACACAGAGAAACACAGCGAGAGAGGGAACACAAGCAGAGGGAGTGAGAGAGGGAGAAGCAGGCTTCCCGCCGAGCAGGGAGCCCGATGTGGGACTCGATCCCGGGTCTCCGGGATCATGACCTGAGCTGAAGGCAGTTGCTCAACCAACTGAGCCACCCAGGCGCCCCGGAGATTTTTTAATACGTTTGGATTTTGTTTTTGTAATATTTTATTTCCAGTTTAGTTTCAGGCAATTGTGACTACAAATTGCTAGTCAGTGTTTCTATGAATTCATAGAAAATTCTATTGAATTCATAGATTCATAAAATTTCTATGAATTCATAGATTTTGTATTTTTGCCATTAGTGAATTCTTAATCTAAAAAAACAGTTAAAAACTGCTTCTGATCACCTGCTCAGGATTTTGTACTATCTATAAAACTCTTGAATAGATATAAATGCAACTGTTTCCCATTTCCTAAGTTGACATTATTTTAAAGGGTTAGTGAATTTTTAGTAGGGTGATAGCTCTCCCAGGTTGTGTGGGAGTGGGACTTTTGCTGGGACATGGGACTCTGTGTGCTAGACCTGGGGGAGTCCCCCTCCCTAGCAACGCTCTCTGGGGCAGAGACGGCCGGCGTGCTCTTGTAGGTTCACAGTTTCCTACCATAGTGTCACAGTCTTGTCCAGCCAGGGACGCATCCCCAGCCTCCCTTGTGTTCAGGGGCAGCCCCAGGACTGCTGCTGGTCAGTGGCTGTCATGTGAGCAGGAGTGATGCAGAAGCAAGAGCTTCTCTACCTTCTCTTCTTATCTTACCTGGATGATGACACGCAAGGCAACCTTGGAAATGCCACATATTAAAGATGGCAGAGCCACTGCTGACCGGGGTTAGTGACTGCCTGCCTGTGGCTAAGCCCCTCGCACCCACCTCGCCACCCCTGCTGGGGGACTTTGTATAAGCAGGAGCAGGACCCAAGCTTCTGTTGGGTCAAGCCAGTGAGGTTTCATGGTTCCAGCACTGGTGCTATCGTAATTTATATAGTTACCAACATTTTAAGGTATATATATATATAATTTTTTTTTACCATTTTACTTATGTATTCTTTTTAAAAAGGACTTAAACTGAACCCCTCTCCCCACTGAAAAAAAAAAAAGTCTACCCATTCTGTCATCGGCCACCCCCTGCCTCTGGCAGTCTCTAATCTGTTACCTCCATCAGTGAGCTTGGCTATTTATTTATTTCAATTCCACATATTAGTTAGATCATATAGTGTTTGTCTTCCCTGCTTGACTTATTTCACTTAGTTGTAATGCTCTTGCGGTCCATACATGTTGTCACAAAGGTCAACATTTCATTCTTTTATAGCTGAGTAATATTCCACTAGATCTATGTAGACCACAGTTTATTCATTCATTCATTGATGAGTACTTAGGTTGTTTCTGTATCTTGGCTACTATAAATAATATTTCAGTAAATATGGGGTTCCATACATCTTTCTGAGTTTCATGGGTTTTTTTGTTTGTTTGTTTGCTTTTGGTAAAAACCTAGACGTGGAATTGCTGGATCATATGGTAGTTCTATTTTTTAACTTTTTTTTTTAAAAGACTTTACTTATTTATTTGACAGAGAGCGAGAGAGATCACAAGTTGACAGAGAGGCAGGCAGAGAGAGAGGAGGAAGCAGGCTCCCTGCTGAGCAGAGAGCCTGATGTGGGCCTCGATCCCAGGACCCTGAGATCATGACCTGAGCCGAAGGCAGAGGCTTCAACCCACTGAGCCACTCAGGCTGACTGTTTTTTTTTTTTTTTTAACTTTTTGAGGAAATGCCATACTGTTTTCCATAGTAACTGCATTGACTTTCATTCCACCAATAGTGCATGAGAGTTCCCTTTCTTCCATGTACCCATAAACTCTTGTTATAAAACTTATAAAACTAGTCTTTTTGATAATAGCCATTCTGACAGGTGTGAGGTGATATCTCATGGTGATTTTGATTTGAATTTCCCTGATGATTAACGTTGAGCATCTTTTCATGTGCCTGTTGGCCATCTGTATGTCTTCTTTGGAAAAATGTCGCTTTAAATCTCTTGCACATTTTCAATCAGGTATTTTTTCTATTGAGTTTTATGAGTTCTTTATATATTTTGGATATTAGATCCTTATCAGATAATTTGCAGATATTTTCTCCCATTTAATAGGTTGCCTTTTCAATTTGCTGATGGTTTCCTTTACTGTGCAGAAGCTTTTTAGTTTGATGTCCATTTACTTAGTTTTGCTTTTATTGCTTTTGGTGTCAGATTCAAAAAAGTGTTGTCTCGACCTATGTCAAGAAGCTTACTGTCTGTGCTTTCTTTTAGGAGTTTTAAGGTTTTAAGTCTTATGTTCATGCCTTTAATCCATTTTGAGCTTATCTTTGTGCATGGTGAAAGATAGCGGTCCGTTTCATTCTTTTGCATGTGGCTATCCAATTCTACCAACACAATTTATTATTAAGTTTTTAATTTAAATTCCAGTTTTTATTTAAATCTCATTTAAATTCCATAGTGTTATTCCATAGTGTTATATTAGTTTCATCTGTACAATATGATTCAACAATTCTATACATTTCTCAGTGCGCATCATGACAAGTGTACTCTTATTTCCCTTCACATATTTCTCCCATCCCTCCACTCACCTCCCCTCTGGTAACCCTCAGTTTTCTGTTAAGCGTCTATTTCTTGGTTTGTCTCTCCCAGCACAATTTATTAAAGAGACTGTCTTTTCCCCATTGTATATTCTTGGCTCCACTGTTGAAAATTAATTGACCATATATGCATGGGTTTATTTCTGGGCTCTCTGTTCTGTGCCATTGATGTGTGTGTTTTTATGCCAGTACCATATTGTTTTAATATCTATAACTTTGTCATATAGTTTGAAATCAGGGAGCATGTCATCATCAGCTTTGTTCTTCTTTCAAGATTGCTTTGGCTATTCAGGATCTTTTATGGTTCCACACAGATTTTAATATTGTGAATTATACTTCTGCTAAAAATGCCACTGGGATTCTGATAGATTGATTATATTGAATCTGTAGATTGTTTTGAGTGGTATGGACATTTTAACAATTATTCTAATCCATGAGCACAGAATACCTTCCATTTATTTTTGTCTTTAATTTCTTTTATTAATGTTTTATAGATTTCAATATACAAGTCTTTCACTTTCTTGGTTAAATTTATTCCTAGGTATTGCATTCTTTTTGATGCAATCATAAAATGAGACTATTAATTTCTCATTCTGATAGCTTGTTATTGGTGTATAGAAATGCAAAAGATTTTTTGCATATTTTGTATCCTGCAACTTTATTGAACTTATTAGTCCTAATAAGGTTTTCTACATGTAATATGTCATCTGTTAAACAGAGACAGTTTTACTTCTTCCTTTCAAGCTTGGTGACTTTTATCTTTTTCTTGCTTAATTGCTCTGGCCAGGACTTCCTATACTGTGTTGAGTTAAAGTGGCAATAGTGGGAATCTTGGGTTGCCTGGGCAGCTCAGTCATTTGAGCATCTGACTTTTGATTTCCACTCAGGTCATGATCTCGGGATTGTGAGATCAAACCCCAAGTTGGGCTCCACACTGGGCATGGAGCCTGCTTAAGATTCTCTCTCTGTTCCTCTCCCCACTCCCTCCCTCTCTAAAAAAAAAAAAAAAATCTCAAGTGGTTATGGTGGGAATCCTTGTCTTGTTTTTAGATCTTAGAGAAAAAGCTTTCAACTTTTCACCACTGAGTGTGATGTCAACTGTGGGCTTATTATATGTGGTCTTTATTATGTCGAGGTATGTTCCTTCCAATTGATTTTGTTCAGAGTTTTTCAATTTTTCTGAATATTCTTTTTAAATGAAAAGTGTATGGGAGTTTTAATAATTTTTAAAAAAATAGTTTATGGGGCACCTGGGTGACTCAGTTGGTTAAGCGACTGCCTTTGGCTCGGGTCATGATCCCGGAGACCCAGGATCGAGTCCCACATTGGGCTCCCTGCTCGGCAGGAGGCCTGCTTCTCCCTCTCTCACTCCCCCTGCTTGTGTTCCCTCTTTGGCTGTGTTTCTCTTTGTCAAATAAATTTAAAAAAATTAAAAAAAATAGTTTATGATATTCTATAGTTACCATTTGATAGAACTTTTGCTGCCTGATATGAAGATTGAAACTCCCTCATGTGAATTCAGATTCAGTTTGAACTTTGGCAGAGATCTCTTAGGACAAGAGTGGTGGACGTATCAATGAGGAAAAGGCCAACTGGCAGATACCTGATAGGGGCAGAGATGAAAGAAACATGGGAGATCACTGCAGGTAATAGTGATCATTCCATTCAACCTAGGACATAAGGCTTTTATTACCCCTTATCCTAGGCAAATGAAAACTATTTCTGACCTATATCCATCCTCCAAAACTAGAATTCTTCTAGAAACCTAAGGAGAGTTGACAGTAAATACTGAACGTATCAGCAGGCACTTTACCAATCAGAATTTCCCTTAGATTTTTTTTAAGACCTGAGAATAATGATACTTACCTCTATAAATCAATGAGACAATGTATTTTGAAATGCCTAGCAATATCTGATACTTAATTGATGCCCCATAAATATTATTTTCCTTCTTTGTTTGCAAAAACAAAATGGCATTAATTTTTCCTTCTTACTCACATGATGTAAGTGTTCTAGGGTAACGTATCAATCCTTGAGAAGCAGATGCCAAGATGAGTTGGATTTGTAAGAGGCTCATTGGGGGAAGTACCTATGAAAGATAAAAGGGAGAGAGTGGAAGTTGGAGAGCTCTCCTGGGACTGGGATGCTGGTCTGACATCTGGGAGAAGAGAGGAAAGAGAGCTTGAGAGTTTGTGGCAGCTCTGAGAAAGTCTTGGCCTGTCAACAGGGAGCCCCAGAGCAAAGACTGCCCAATAGATGATCCTGCGATGGGGAGGGGGGGCCCAGGGCTTTGTCTGAGAACAGCCTAGCTTCCTGCGAACTGCTTTGTATCCTGAAGGTACAGCAGCTGAGATCCAACTACATGGCCTGCAGTAGCAGCAGCTCTCCGGAAGGGAGAATTGAATGGTGTATTCCCATAACTGTCAGCCAAATAGAGAACCCCGCACCCCCCATACACTGGAAAAAAAAAACCAACACCCAAAATTTGTTGAGGGCGTCTCACAGATTTCAGGGTATAGCTAAAATCAAACATTCAGTAGCCAAATAGAACAAACTGGTGGAAAGTCCTGCTAGAAAAGATTAGATTTTGCATAATAGCCAGCAGGTAGAAGTAGCCTCTCATGTGAGAAAATGTAAAGCAGGATGGCAGCCTGGGAATCGGAGGCTGCTGGCAGAAGCTGGGTTAGTGTCAAGTCCTACAGTTGAGACAGCAAAGTGTGTCACTTTGCGAAAGTTCTATCGCTGAGAGAATTAAGTCTTATAATTAATTCTCCACTTTTAAGATATGCAATGAGAAGCGCAGCGAGGCCTTGGGCATGTTGGGAGAGCTATCACACTTGAGGATTAGCAGAGGGAGGCGGATGCAGATTTGGGAGAGAAACCCATTTTGTTTCTTATGCCCCAAAGAGACAAAAACGGAGAGGAGAGTTAAAGGGGGAATTAAAGACCTGGGCTTTGTTTCCAGAATTTTCACAGATTTAGGTTGCTTGGCTGATCTGGATGTGAGAGTCTTTGGGATAAAAATGAGAGCTGTCCTGCAATTCTAACCGTCCCGTGGCAGATGGGCAAATTAAAATTTTAGATTACTGTGAATACCAGGTGTGAGTCCTAAGTTTTCTGGTGCCTGAAGCTTACACAATCTGTAGGAACGCCTTTTAGAAAAAAATGAATAGAAAATATTGGAAACAAATGAGATGAGCAAATGAATACTTAAAGGAATGACAACCAATTGTAAAATGGAAATATCAGACAGACAGCACAAATCACAAAATCCAGAGAAATGAGGTTTTAATGAGCTAAGTACCTGACACAGCCTTTATAATTCTTTATCCTACATTTTTTTCTCTAACACTTTATCCCATGCTTTTTGGGTGTGCACTTCTTGTAACAATGATTTTGTAAGACTTGTTGAGTCATATTATCCTTTATACATAAGAAAGATAATTTAGACTTTTCTCTAGCATGCTCGATCAAAACAGTTTTTTCCAGTTTTATTGATGTCAACTTATACAATTAAATTTTAATGTTTGGGATGTATAAAACATGTGACCTCATATAATGAAGTACAAAGTATTTGTGTTATTTCTCTAAGTGTGTGTGTTATGGACACAGGCATTATAGTGAATTCCCATAGGTGAGAAGAGTGTGGTATAGTCATAATTATATATATTATTGAGTATATTCCTTATGAGAGAACTTTATTATCAATGAAGCATTTGTGAATGGAATTCTCTGCTTCCAGAGAATTTATGTGTCTGGAGATTGGAAGGATTTCCCCCCTCCCACCCCCCAGACAAGTTTCTGGCTGGGAAACCTTCAAACCTTGTTTCCTCCCTACCCTACAAGTGTTTGTGTTGTGGGATGCCAAAGAAAACCTGTTCTAATGCCAATATGACCCCTGGCCTGTGGGCTGATAGGGGCCTTTCTGGAAGCCATTCTCCTCCCCAGGTACCAGCAACCAGTACTTAACTAGACACGGAATCCTACCGATTAGACACGGAACTAGACACTGAGAAACACCACCTGCGTTCATCCCACGAATCCCAAACGAAATGTGCCCTCAGTTTAACTCCCCAGTACCATTATCCCCCAAATACTCGAACCTCTTCAGTTGCCCAGTGAGGGGCATGAACGAGGGGAAATTGCTGTTGGAGACATTCATGTTAATTAACAACTTGTGGTTAAAATCTCTTACTTTGGCAAATATAGCTAAGTTTCTGACCAGTGCCCGTGTTGTTGGCAAAGGGCCCATGTAAATGAGGAGTGCTTCTCCTTCAACCTCTGTGGAGGGCTGAAAGGAAATTTCTCTGTAAAAGGGGAGGTGCCTGTGTTTTTGAAATGAGACTAAAATCTGAGATACTAATGTGCGGGCTATTCCCCATTCATAGAAGATGTTCCTTTGTTAATCTTGCTAAAATACTGAATGTGAGAAAATTAATAGTAGTCCTGGGAGACCTAAAGGCAGAGGAGGTATTCTTATTTTAGACTCAAAAATACTAAAATCTCAAGTGATTCATTCTCTTTTTAGGCACAATATTTAATTTTATATTGTATTCTAAGAAAAGGTGTTATAAGGTTGGAAAAATCACAAAAATGAATATATGCAAAATACAGTCCCATTCCTGTGTCCCCACCACCCAGATCTGCTTTCCTGAGGCAACCTAGGCATGATTTCTGCTGAGGAAAGATAGTACTGTTCTCTAGAGCTTCAGTTCTAGTTAGCCAACAATTATATGTACATGTACTCATACTCGTATTTAAATTTTTTTTTTTACTATACATGATGTATGTTATAATCCCCCCTCCCAGCATTTTTTTTTAAAAGATTTTATTTATTGAGAGAGCGAGAGAGCATGAGTTGGGGGAAAGGCAGAGGAAGAGGGAGAAGCAGGCTCCCCACTGAGCAGGGAGCCCACCATGAGGGATCGCAGGACCCCAGGATCATGACCTGAGCCAAAGGCAGATGCTTAACAGGCTGAGCCACCCAGGAGTCCCTTCCCCCTTCAAAAAAAAAATAATAAATGCAAGCCTACCATTGGCTTTATTCTTCATGCTTTTTCATTTAAGACTGTTCTCTCACAGATTGTTCCATATCAGTAAAATCTTTCTTATTCTTTCTTACAGCTGCAGAATATTACACTGTCAGAATTCATTTAGCTCCTACCCTATTAATGGACACTTGATTTATTTGTGATTTCTTTTTTCTGTTATAAACAGTGTTTCAATGCATACATTATTTCTCTTACGTGCAAGAATGCCTATAGGATAATGTCTTTGAGTCAGAATTGCTATTTAATAACATTAAATACAGGTGGACTTTATGAAATGTCATCCCCAAGCTGTCATTCCCGGAAGTTGTACTAGTACCCCCTTGTCTTCTGGATATGGTGCTGCCTCTTTGCTCCCTTCCTTGCCAGCAAAATCTGTCTTCAAACATTTTAATATTTACCAATCTGATAAAAAAATAGTTTTGGAGTGTGGATTTTCATGTGCATTTCTTTTATTATGACTGTAGCTATTTTCTTATGAATGTATCCTTTTGATCTTGTTTCTATTGTCACTTTCTCTTCTGCCTCCTTCCACCTTTTTTTTAAGATTTTTATTTATTTATTTGACACACAGAGAGAGAGATAGAGATCACAAGTAGGCAGAGAGAGGAGGAAGCAGGTTCCCTGCTGAGCAGAGAGCCCGATGCAGGCCTCGATCCCAGGACCCTGAGATCATGACCTGAGCAGAGGTTTTAACCCACTGAGCCACCCAGGTACCCTCCTCCTTTCCACCTTAAGATACTTGTGCTTAGATGGGCCCATCCAAATTCTAAGGTCAGCTAATAAGCAACATCAATTCCCTTGTAATTTGGACTTCTTCTCTTATGTTTCATTGTATTCTTTTGCCTTGGTGATTTCTGTTATTGACCTGTAGGAGTTCTTTGTGTATTAGGAAAATTAGCCCTTTATTTGAGGTATGAATTGCTGATGGTTCTTGCCCTTCCCATAGCTTGTCATTTGACTTCACTTATGATGAAAGTTGTCTAGAAAAATCTTGAATTTTGTATAATAGAATTTATTTGCTTTTTCTTTTTGGCTCTGGGTTTGTTGTTGTTGTTGTTTTGTTGTTGTTGTTTCTGGCCGTACTTGGTCCTTCCTTGTTCTGAGGTTGCAAGAGAATTCTCCTGTGATTTCTTCTGTTTTTATGACAGATTATTTTATTTTTTACATTTAAGTACATTAACCACCTAGAATTTGTTTTGTGTAAAATGTATAAATGGCTTCAACTTTCTTTCCCCAGATGACCACCCAATTAATTTACCATTATCTTTTCCACATTGATTTGAGATTCATTTTTGTTCTATAAAAATTCTATGTATTTGGGTTAATTTCAGTTTAGTGTCCTGATCTGTTGGTTATTTATGCACTAATATCACACTAGTTAGTACCCTTACTTTCAAATACCTAATGGGGATGACGTCCCTTCATTATTTTCCTGGTCATTCTTGTTTGTCTGTTTTTCCATATAAATTTTAGAATTAGCTGTTCCTTTAAAAAATAGTACTGCTATTTAACTGGAATCATGTTAAATTTATGGACTAACACTTGGAGAACTTACGATACCTTCATGATACAGAGATTTCCTCTCCAAGAACATATTGGGCTTTTCCATTTGTTCAAGTCTTTTCTATGATTTAAAATTTTCTTTATAGCTTACAATTCTTTTAGTTAAACTTATTTCTAGGAATTTTTGTTGCTGTTGGAAATAGGATTTTTCTTCTATTTTTACCTCAAGTTATTGGTTGTATACAGGAAGGCTATCTGTAAATATTGCTGATTACTGTATTACATTCTATATAGAAACTCCTATATAAATATTATAACCAGTCACATTACTGAATTCTGTTTTCTGGTTTTATTCAGCTATAATTTACATAAGACATTATATTAAGGCATATAGCGTAATGATTTAATGTATGTATATATTGTGAACTGATCACCAGAATAAGCTTAGTTAACACCTCCATCACCTCACTTAGTTAAAATTTTTTCATGTATTAACTTTCAAGACCTACTCATCTTAGCAACTTTCAGTATACACTACAGAATTGTTAACAATTATTACCATGCTTTACGTTACAGCCCCAGAAATTATTTATAGCTAGAAGTTTGTACTTCTTTAATTATTTTTTTTTAAGATTTTTTTTTTTTTTTTTTTTTTTTTTTTTTTTTTTTTTTTTTTTTTTTTTTTTTTTTTTTTTTTTTTTTTTTTTTTTTTTTTTTTTTTTTAGTATTCATTCAAGAGAACCCGAGCGGGAGGGTGCGAGGAGGGTCAGAGGGAGAAGGAGAAGCAGGGTACCTGCTGAGTGGGGAGACCCAACTGGGGCTCAGTCCTAGGACTCTGGGATCGTGACTTGGGCTGAAGGTGGCCGACACTTAAGCAACTGAGCCACCCAGGTGCTCCACGTCTGTACCTCTTGACCACCTTCGCCTGTTCCTCTACTCATCTCCCTGCCGTTGCCCTTCCACTTTGGCAGCCACTCATCTATTCTTTGTTTCTGTGAGTTTGGTTTATGAGTTTGGAAGCTGAGGATTTTTTAGTGTCTTGGCTATTTTAAATAATGCTCTGCTGAACTTGGCGGTATAGATACCTCTTTGAGATAGTAATTTCATTTCCATATAGGTCTATCCAGAAATGGTATGGTTGGATCATATGGTAGTTCAGTTTTTAATTTTATTGAAGTATAGTTGACTTACAGTGTCACATCAGTTTCAGGTGTACAGTGTAGTGATCTGACATCTCTACACATTATGCACCCCGCAGGTGCAGCTCCCACCTGTCCCCATACAAGGCTATCACAGCTCCATTGACTGCATTCCCTACACTCTGCCTTTGATCCCCCGGACATATTCATTCCATAACTGGAAACCTGTATCTCCCACTTCCCTTCACCTCTTTTGTCCCTCACCCCACTGCACCCCACCCACGCAGCTGCAAGTTTGTTCTCTGTAGTTATGGGTCTGTTTCTGCTTTTTAAGTGGGCTGTGTGTTCATTTGTTTTGCAAATTCCACATGTAAGTGAAATTATATGGTATTTGTCTTTCTCTATCTTATTTCACTTAGCATAATACTTGCTTATGTTAGGTCCATCCCTGTTGTTGTAAATGACAAGATCTCCTTCATTTATATGGCTAAGTAGTGTGTGTGTGTGTGACATAGAGAGAGAGGCAGGGAGGGAGAGAGAATGGAGAATGAGAATGAGAGAGACCTCTTCCTTGTCCGCTTATCTAATGATGAACATTCAGGTTGCTTTCATATCTTGGCTAAATAATGCTACAATAAGCACAGGGATCCATATAGCTTTTTGTATCAGTGTTTTTGTTTTCTTCAGATAAATACCCAGTAGTGCAATTACTGGATCATGTGGTACTTCTAGTTTTCATTTTTTGAGACACCTCAAGACTATTTTCCACCATGGCTACACAAGTTTACATTCTTATCGGGAGTGCACGAGGGGTTCATTTTTCTCCCCATTCTTGCTAACACTTGTTGTTTCTTACCTTGTTGATAGTAGCCATTCTGGCAGGTGTGAGATGACATCTCCTGGGGCCTGGGATCTGCATTTCTTCAATGACTAGTCATGGTGAACCTTTTTTCATGAGTCTGTTGGCCATCTGTATGTCTATGTCTATTCAGGTCCTCTGCCCATACTTTAAACAGATAATGTGTGTGTGTGTGTGTGTGTGTATTCAGTTCTTTTTATATATTGTGGTTATTAACCCCTTATTGGACATATCATTTGCAGATATCTTCTCCCATTTGGTGTGTTGCCCTTTTATTTTGTTGATGATTTCCTTTGTGCAAAAGCTTTGTATTTTGGTGTAGTCTCGATAGTTTTTTGTTGTTGTTGTTTTTGTTTTTTTGCTTATGTTTCCCTTGCCTGAGAAGACATATCTAGAAAAATGTTCCTGAGGGCCATGGCCAAGAGATTATTGCCTCTATTTTCTGCTGGGAGTTTTATGGTTTCAGGTCTCACATTTATGTTCTTATTCCATTTTGAGTTTATTTTTGTGTATGATGTAAGAAGTGGTCCTGTTGCATTCTTTTGCCTGTAGCTGTCCAAGCATCATTTGTTGAAAAGATGGTCTTTTCCCTATTATATAGTCTTGTTTGTTTCTTTGTCATAGATTAATTGACCGTATAAGCATGGGTTTATTTCTGGGTTGTCTATTCAGTTTCATTGATCTGTGTGTCTCCTTTGTGCCAGAACCATACCGTTTTGATTACCACAGCTTTGTCATATATCTTGAAATCTGGAATTGTGATAGTTCCAGCTTTGCTGTTCCTTCTCGAGTTTGCTTTGGCTATTCAGGGTCTTTTGTGGTTCCATGCATATTTTAGTATTCCAGTTCTATGAATAATGCTCTCGTTATTTTGATAGGGATTACATCGAATCTGTAGATTGCAGTGGGTAGTATGGACATCTTATTTATCTATTTTTAAAGATTTCAGGGCACCTGGGTGGCTCAGTTGGTTGAGCGACTGCCTTTGGCTCTGGTCATTATCCTGAAGTCCCAGGATTGAGTCCTGCATCAGGCTCCCTGCTCAGCTAGGGTGGAGAGGTGCGGTCTGTGTCTCCTGACCTTCACCCTCTCATGCTCACTCTCTCTCATTCTCTCTCTCTCTCACTAAAATAAATAAAGATATAAAGATTTTATTTATTTGACAGAGAGCATGAGAGAGCACAAGCAGGGAGAGTGACAGAGGGAGAGGGAGAAGCAGGCTTCCTGCCAAGCAGGGAGCCTGACGTGGGGCTCCATTCCAGGACCCTGAGATCATGACCTGAGTTGAAGATAGATGCTTAATGACTGAGCCACCTAGGCACCATAGTATGAACATTTTAGAAATTTTAAGTCTTCTATCCTATGAACATGGAATGGCTTTCCTTTTGCTTTGTGTCCTCTTCAGTTTCTTTCATCAGTGTTTTACAGTTTTCAAAGTAAAGGTCTTTTACCTCCTTGGTTAAGTTTAATCCTAGGTATTTTATTCCTTTGGTGCAGTTTTCATCTTAATTCCTTTCTCTGCTATTTTGTTATTAATATATAGAAACACAACCAACTTCTCTATATTGATTTTGTATTTTGCAAATTTCCTGCATTCATTTATTCTTTTGAAAGATTTTGAGAGAGCAAGAGTGAGAAAGTGTGCATGAATGGGGGGAGGGGCAGAGGGAGAGGAAGAAGTCGACTCCTTACTGACCCCGGAGCCTGTACTGGCTCTATCCTAGGACCCGGAGATCATGACCTGAACCAAAGTCAGTTAGCTGACTGAGCCACACAGGTGCCCCATTTGTTATTTCTAATTGTTCCTTTTGTGTATGTGTGAAATCTTTAGGGTTTTCTATGTATAGTATCAGGTCATCTATAAATAGTGACAGTTTTACTTTCTTACCAATGTGGATATATTTTTTTCTTAATCTGATCGCTATGGTTAGGACTTCTAGTACTCTATTGAATAAAAGTGGTGAGAGTGGATATTCTTATCCTGTTCTTGATCTCCAAGGTAAAACCCCCAGTTTTTCCACCATTGAGTATGATGTTAACTGTGGGTTCGTCATATATGGCCTTTATTATGTTGAGGTATATTCTCTCTAAAGTACTGTGTTGAGAGTTTTTGTCATGAATGGATGTTACACTCTGTCAATACTTTTTCTGGATCTATTGAGGTAATCATGATTTTTATCCTTAGTTTTGTTAATATGGTAAATAATGCCAATTGAGTTTGTGGATATTGAGCCATCCTTGCATCTCTGGAATAAACCCCACTTGATCGTGGTGAATAATCCTTTTAATATATTTTTGAATGCAGTTTGCTCATACTTTGTTGAGGATTTTTATATTTTGTTCATCAGGGATACTGGCCTTTTGTTTTCTTTTTTGTAGCTCTTGTCTGGTGTTAGTATCAGGGTAATGCTGGCCTTGTAGAATGTATTTAGAAGTTTTTCTTCCTCTTCTATTTTTTTTTGGAATAACTTGAGAAGACTGGTATTAACTTTTCCTTTAATGTTTGATAGACTGTCCTAGATTTTTGCTTGGTGGGAGTTTTGATTATGGATTTGATTTTGTTACTAATTGGTCTGTTCAGGTTTTCTCCTTCTCCCTGATTCAGTTTTGGAAGGTTATATGTTTCTAGGAATTTTATTCATCTAGGTTGTCCAACTTGTTGGCATATCATTTTTTTAATATGCTTTGTATTTCTGTGGCATTGTTGCTTCTCCTTTTTCATTTCTGGTATTATTTGAGTCCTTTGTTTTTCTTGGTGAGTCTGGTAAAAGTTCAACAATTTTCTTTAACATTTCAAAGAACCAGCTCTCGCATTTATTGATCTTTTCTATTTTTTTTAAAAGTCTGTTTTATTTATGCTCTGATCTTATTTCTTTCTAACGTTGTGCTTTGTTCTTTTTCTAGTTCATTTATGCGTAAAATTAGATTGAGTTTTTTGTTTCTTGAGATAGGCCTGTATTTCTATAAACTTCTCTTTTAGAATGGCTTTTGCTGTGTCCCAAATATTTTGTATTATTGTGTTTTCATTTTCACTTGTCTCCATGCATTTTTTAAAAAATTCCTTTTGATTTTTTTGTTGACCCTATTGGTTGTTTAGTCACATGCTGTTTAGCTTCCACATGTTTGTGTTTTCCAGTTTTTTTTTTCTTGTAGTTGATTTCTAGTTTCAGACTGTTGTAGTTGAAAAAGATGCTTTATATAATTTCAGTCTTCTTAAATTTATTGAGACTTATTTTGTGACCTAACATGTTATAGATCCTAGAGAATGTTCCATGTGAACTTGAGAAGAATGTATATTTTGTTATTTTGGGATGGTATGTTCTGTGTTTATCTGTTCAGTGCATCTGCTCTAAAGTGTCATTCAAACACACTGTTTTGTTATTGACTTTCGGCCTGGATGATCTATTCATTGATATGTGAGGAGTTAAAGTCCCTTACTTTTAATCTGCTACTATCAATTTCTCCATTTGTCTGTTAATATTTGCATTATGTATTTAGGTGCTCCCATTTTGGATGCATAGATATTTACAATTGTTATATCCTCTTGTTGGATTGATTCCTTTCTCATTATATAATGTTTTTCTTCATTTCTTATTATAGTCTTTATTTAAACCCTTTTTTGTCTGATATAAGTATTGGCTTTTTTTTTCTACTTCCACATGCATGGAATATCTTTTTCCATCCTCTCACTTTCAATCTATGTATGTCTCTAAGTCTGAGTGAGTCTGTTGTAGGCAATAAATAGACATATATATGTATATATATGTATATATATATATAAAAGAAAAACAAGATATGTATATATAAACAAGATATATAAGATATATAATCCATTCTGTTACCTGTGTTTTTTGATTGGAGTCTTTAGACCACTTACATCTGAAGTGATTATTGAAGGTTTGTACTTATTGCTAATTTGCTAATTGTTTATAGAGTTCTTTTTTTCTTCTTCTCCTCTTGGTCTCTTTGCTTGTGATTGCCTTCTGTAGTGTTATGATTGGCTTTCTCTTTATTTTTGTGTATCTGCTATACATTTTTTTGCGTAGTGTGTGTGGTTATGAGATTCATATATAACATCCCAAGTATATAGCAATCTATATTAAGTTGATGACCACTTAAGTTCTAAATCATTCTGAAACCACTTCATTTTACTCCCCATTCCACATTTTTTGTGTATGCCATCACATTTTACATCTTTTATTTTGTGAATTGCTTAACTCATTTTTAAATATATAATTGATTTTATTACCTTGGTGTTTAACTTTTACACTAGTTTAATCGATTTCTCTACTACCTTTATATTTGCTTTTACTCATGTAATTTTTCTTTTCATAATTTTCTTCTAAGTATGGCCCTTTCTTTTTCACTTAAAAGGGTCCTTTTAACATTTCTCATAAGGCCTGTTTAGTGGTGATGAACTCCTTTAACTTTTGTTTATGTGGGAAATTCTTTATCTTCAATTCTACATGATGCTCTTGCTGGTAGAGTGTTCTTGGTTGTAGCTTTTTAAACTTTCAGCCCTTTGAGTGTATCATGCCACTGTCTTCTGGCTTACAAATTTGCTGCTGAAAGTAGCTGGTAACCTTATGGGTTTCCCTTATATGCAACTAGTTGCTTCTCTCCTGTTGCTTTTAAAATTCTCTATCTTTAAGTTTTTGATATTTTAATTATTCTGTGTTGTAATGTGGACCTCCTTGGGTTTACCTGTTTGGAACTCTGTGTTTTGAATCTTGATGTCTAATTCCTTTCCCAGGTTAGGAATGTTTTCAGTTATTATTTCCTCATATAAGTTCTCTGCCTGCTTCTTTCACTCTTCTCCTTTGGGACCCTCTATAATGTGAATGTTTGTCCACTTGATGTTGTTCAAGAGATTCCTTAACTTATCCTTATTTCCAATTTTGTACGTCTTTTATTTTTGCTGTTCAGACTGGGTGCTTTCCATTTTCCTATATTACAAATTGCTAATCTGTTCTGTGGCTTCTAATCTGCTATGATTCCTTCTAGTGTATATTTCATTTGTTATTGTTCAACTTTGGTTCCTTTTTATATATTCCATCTCATTGTTAACATTCTCATCAATTCATCCACTGTTCTCTACAGTCTGGTAAGCCTCTTTATGACCATTACATTGAATTCTTTATGAGACATATTGCTTATCTGTTTCATTTAGCTCTTTCTGTGAGGTTCTTTTCTCATTCTTTCATTTGGGGTTCATTCCTCCGTCTCATTTTGCTTGACTTTGTGTTTCTTTCTAAGAATTAAGCAGAACAACTACTTCTCCTAAACTGGAAGGAATAATCTTGCGTATGTAGACTATGAGCTAGAGCTGTGGCTGGTGTGGGCTGGGGGCCTTGGGGCATTGTGTGCTGGGGTTGCCCTGGTCGGATGGCTGGAGGGGAAGTGGGTGTGGGCTGGGGTGGTCCCAGAGCTCTCTGCACAGAGGGCACCCTGGCTGGACGGCTAGGCTGGAGTGGGTGCAGGCTAGGAGGTCCAAGGGCACTCTATGCAGAGGGCACCTTGGTGGGGCAACTGGAGCCAAGATGGGTGCCGGTCAGGAAGTCTTGGGGCGGTCTTCATTGTCCCAGGGGGTGCCCTGGCAGGTCTTCTAAAGCTGAAGTGGTATGGGCCTGGAGTGCTGCAAGCTGCTCTGTCCCTGTCTCATGTTGGAAAGGTGGCTGGAGCTGTAGGTAGTGCTGACCAGCGGTGTCCTGCTGTGCACTGTACTGGGGCCACCTTGGTAGGCTGGCTGGGATTGTTGTGGCCTGTGGCTCTGGGGCTCACCGAGGTGGTAGGCCCACTGAGCGCCCAGACCCTGCCTCTGTGCCTGGTGTCAAGGTGGAGGGAAGACATAAATCATGGCATTCACCAGCACCTCACATCTGGAGAGAGCACAGACAGTGCCCCCACCATTTGACTGGGTTCTTGGGCTGGATCTTTCATAGTCTAATTGACCACATATATATAATTTATAATAGAGAGAAAGAACATGAGAATGTGTGAGAGAGGAGGGAGGGTCAGAGGGGGAGAGAGAATCTCATGCAGATCCCTGGCTGAGTGCGGCGGCCCAGCCCAGAGCTTGATCTCCCAACCCTGAGATCATGACCTGAGCCCAAATCAAGAGTTGGATGCTTATCTGACAGGGCGATCCAGGTGCCCTCTATTTGCTCTTTTAAACTGTGGCTTTTTTTTTCTTCTGTGCCCCATGGCAGATTGATCTGTTCATGATCCCTCAGTACACAGGCTTGGGGTAGAGGTTTCCTTCATTGCTGTGTCTCACTTACTGCTCACCATTGCTATGTAGTTTAACTTTTGGTGTATAGAAGCTGTCCAGTCAGGCTTCAGTTCTTCAGAAGGGATTACTTTATAAATTGCTGTAGATTTGGTGTGTCTCTGGAGGTAGTGCATTTAGGGTCTTCCTACCTCACCGTCTTAACCCAGAGCCTATTTTTAATTTTTTTGGCAACGACCAAATTGTTTTCATAGTAGCTGCATCAATTTATATTCCCACCAATAGGGCACAAGGGTTCCCATTTCTCCATATCCTTGTTATCTGTTGTCTTTTTAAAGATGATTCTTCTAACAAGTATAATGTGATCTCACTGAGGTCCCCCCTCCAGTTTTAATGAGATATGATTGACATATAACAGAAGTTTAAGGAATAGAGCATGGTGATTTGATTTACATATATCATGAAATGATTATCACAGTAAGTTTAGTTAACCTCTATCTTATACAGATATGAATTAAAGAAAAAAATTATCTGGTGATGAGAACTCTTAGGATCTACTCTCTTAACTTTCATATACACCACAAACAGCATTAGCTCTAGCCTCATGTTGTATATTGCATCCCTAGTACTTATAACTGGAAGTCTGTAAATTTTGACCACCTTTACCCAATTTCACCTCCCTCCACCTTCTGACTCTGGTAACCAAAAATATCTCTATGAATTTTGTTTTGTTATACTTTTAATTCGGGTTTCATGTATAAATGAGATCAGACCATTTTTGTCTTCTCTATGTGGCTTATTTCATTAAGCATAATACCCTCAAGATCTATCTATGTTGTTGCAAAGGCAGAATTTTGTTTTTTTGAAATGGTGGAATATCTCATTGTGTGTCTGTATTAATATATACCACACTTCTTGATGCATTCATTCGCTGATGAGCACTTAGTTTGCTGACATGCCTTGGCTATTGTAAGCAATGCTGCTGCGAACAGGGAGGTGCAGGTATCTCTGACAGAGTGTTTTCATTTCCTTTGACTATATTCTTACAACTAGGATTGCTAGCTCATATGGTAGTTTAATTTTTTGAGTAACCTCAATATGGTTTTCTATAGTGGCTGTACAAATTTAAAATCGACCAATGGTGCACAAGGGTTCCCTTTCCCCCACGTCCACACCAGGATTTTTTATCTCTTGGTTTTTTGTGTTTTTTTTTTTTTAATCATGTCCATACTAACAGGTGTGAGATTATGTGATTTTGATTTGCATTTGTGTGATTGGTGATCTTGAGCATCTTTTCATGTACCTGTAGGCTATTCATATACCTTTGGACACATATCTGTTTAGGCCCTTGACCCATTTTTAAATGCGTTATTTGTTTTTTTGTTTTGTTTTATTTTTGTTCCCCCCACCTTCTTTTTTTTTTTTTTGCCATTGAGTTGTAGGAGTTTTCTCTATACTTTGGATATTAACCCCTTATCAGATAAATGGCTTACAAATATTTTTTTTCCCATTCTATAGGTTGTCTTTTTTGTTGATCATTTCTTTTGCTTGCAAAAGCTTTTTAATATGATGTGGCCCCACCTGTTATTTATTTTTTTTAAAAGATTTTACTTATTTATTTGACAGAGAGGGAGAGGGAGAAACAGACTCTCAGGAACTGTGTGATCCTGACCTGAGCTGAAGGCAGACGTTTAACTGACTGAGTCATCCAGCCCCTGCCTCACTTGTTCATTTTTGCTTCTGTTGCTTGTAATTTAATTTTCTTATCCAAAAAAATTCAGTGCCGACAGCCATATCAAATAGCTTTTTCCCTTATGTTTTTTTTCCTAGGAGTTTTATGATTTTAGGTCTTACCATTTAAGTTATTTAAGTCAATCCAATATGAATCATTTTTTTTGAGTGGTATAAGATAGGAATCTAGTGTCATTCTTTTATATGTGGATATCCAAATTTCCCAGCACCATTTATTGAACAGACTGTCCTTCATGAAGTACTTATTCCTTATATTAGTTGACTATATATGCTTGGATTAATTTCTGGGCTCTTTTCTTTTATTGATCTACATGTGTGTGTGCGTGCGTGTATGTGTATGTGTTTTATACCAATAGCATACTGTTTTGATTACTGTAGCTTTATAGTTTAGTTTGAAATGAAGTGTGATACCTCCAGGTTTATTCTTGTTTCTCAGGATTATTTTGGCTGCTTGGGTTATTTTGCTATTCCATGCAAAATTTATGATTTTTTTTCTACTTCTGTAAAAAAAAAAAAAGCCTTTGGAACCCTAATAGAGGTTTCATCAAATCTGTAGATGACTTTTGGTAGTATTGGCATTTTAACAGAATTCTTCCAGTCCATGAATATGAGATACCTTTCCATTTATTTGTGTCTTTTTCAATTTCTTTCATCATTGTTTTATGGTTTTAAATATAAATTCACCTCCTTAAATAAATTTATTCCTAAATATTTTATTCTTTTTGATGTTATAAATGGGAGCATTTTCTTCTTCCGAGGCTTTGTGGTTAGTATATAGAAATGCCACTCATTTTTGTATGTTAATTTTGTATCCTGCAACTTTACTGAATTCATTGATTAGCTCCAATAGTTTTCTCGCAGAGTCTTTAGGATTTTCTATATATAAAATCATGTTATCTGCAAACAGTGTTGATTTTACTTCTTTCTTTACAATTCTGATCCCTTCCCCCCCCTTTTCTTTCCTGATTGCTCAAGCTAAGATTTTTCAGTATTATGTTAAATAAAAGTAGTAAGAGTAGGCATCCTTGCCTTATTCCTGATCTTAGAGGAAATGTTTTCAGCTTTTTCCTGTTAAGTTACTAGCTGTGGGCTTGCCATATATGGCCTTTATTATGTTGAAGTGCATTCCTTTATACTTAGTTTCAGAGTTTTTGTCACGAATAAGTGTTGACTTTTATCTGATGTCTTTTCTACATCCATTGAGAGATAAAAATCATATGATGGTTCTAGTAATATGTATCACATTGATTTTGTGGTTGTTGAACCATACTTTCATTCCTGGAGTAAATCCCACTTGATAATGATGTATGATCCTTTTAATGTATTTTTTATTTGGTTTGCTAAAATTTTGTTGAGGATGTTTGCATCAGAGTTCATCAGAAATATTAATCTGTAATTTTCCTTTTTTTGTAGTGTCCTTCTCTGGATTTGGAATTAGGGTAATTCTGGCCTCTTAAAATGAGTTTGGGAATATTTCCTCTTCTATTTTTTAGAAGAGTTTGGGAAAAGATTGGTATAAAATTTTGCTTTAAATGTTTGGTCAAATTCATGGTAAAACTATCTGGTCCTGTTTTATTTGTTGGGTGGTTTTTGATTACTGATTCAATCACTTTACTAGGAATCAGTCTGTTTACATTTTCTGTTTCTTTCTGGTACAGTCTTGGTAGACTTTACATGTCTAGGAATTCATCCATTTCTTCTAGGTTGTCCTAATCGTTGGCATATAATTTTTCCTTGTCTCTTATGTATCTTTGTATCCTTTGCATCTGTGTATCAGTTGTAATGTTTTCTCTCTAATTTGAGTTTGAGGCTTCTTTTTTTTTTTTAATTTAGCTAAAGATTTGTCTCATTTTTTTTATCTTTTAAAAAACAAGTTCTAGTTTCAGTGCTTTCCTCCCCCCTTTTGTCTTTTAATCTGTATCTCATTTATTTGTGCTCTGATCTTTGTTATTTCCTCTCCTCTAAATTTGGTGTTAGTTTGTCCCTGTAGAGGTGTAACTAGGTGTAAAGTTAGATGTAAAGGTATAAAGTTAGTTTTTTTATTTGAGCTTTTTATTTTCTTTTAAGGTCTTATTTATACATTTACCAGAAAGAGTACAGAAGCAAGGGGAGCAGCAGGCAGAGGGAGAAGCAACCTCCTTGCTGAGCAGGGAGCCCAATGGGGGACTTGATCCCAGAACCATGGGATCATGACCTGAGCTGAAGACAAACAATTAACTGACTGGGCCACCCAGGTGTCCTGAGCTTTTTCTCTTTAACTTACAGTAGGTATTTATTGCTATGAACTTTCCTCTTAGAACTGCTTTTGCAGTCTTCCATAATTTTAGTATGTTATATTTCCATTTTCATTTGGCTCAGGGCATTTTTAAAAAATTATCTGTTTGAATACTTCTTTAACTTATTGGTAGTTCAGTAACATGCTACTTAATCTCCCCTAATTTGTGGATTTTTCAATCTTCTTGTAATTGATGTCTAGTTTCATACCATTGCAGTGGGGAAAAATACTTGATATAATTTTAGTCTTCTTAAATTTATTGAGACTTATTTTGTGGTCTAACATGTGATCTAACCTGGAGAATATTTCATGAGTGCTTGAGAAGAATGAATATTCTGCTCTTAGATGGAATGTTTCATAAACATCTGTTAGGTCCATCTGGTCTAAAGTATAGTTTAAATCCAATGTTTCCTTATTAATTTCTTTGGATGATTTATCTATTGTTGAAAATGGAGTATTGAAGCCCTCTATTATTGCACAGCTGTTTATTTCTCCCTTCTGGTCTGTTACCATTGGCTTTATATATTTAGGTGCTCTTGTTTTGAGTGTTAACTATTTACTGATGTTATTCTCACATTTCTTTGACCCCTTTATCATTGAGTAATGACCTTTGTCTCTTATTACACTCTGTTTTAAAGTCTATTTTGTCTGGTATAAGTATGCCCAACCCTGCTTTATTTTGGTTTCCATATGCATGGAATATTTTTTTCCATCCCTTCACTTTCAGTCTATATGTGGCTTTCAATCTGAAGTGAGTCTCTTGTAGACAGCATATAGTTAGCTATTGTTTTTTTTTTTAATTTTGTTTGTTTTATTTGTTTTGTTTTTGCTTTCTTAAAAATCCTGTCAGTCACTCTGCATCTTTTTGCTGGAGAATTTAGTCTATTTTACAATTAAAGTAATTTTTGATAGGTATGGACTTACTTTTGCCATTTTGTTAATTGCTTTCTGGCCATTTTATAATTTCTTCATTTCTCCTCTATTCTTTTGTATCTTTTGTGATTTCATTATTTTCTGTAGTGGTGTGCTTAACTTCTTTTCTCTTTCTCTTTTGTGTATCTGTCATAGGATTTTGCTTTGTGGTTGTCATAAAGCTTACATTTAACATATTTATAATAGAATATATATTAAGGTGATAACAACTTAAGTTCAAATGCATACTAAAGCCTATATATTTACTCCCCCTTCATGTCTTATGCTGTTGTTGTCATAACTTACATTGTTTTACCTTGTGTATCCTTTAATTATTGTAATTATACTTATTTAACTACTCTCCTCTTTTATCCTTCATACTAGATTTATAAGTGATTAACCCACCACCATTACAACCTTAGTGTATTATGAATTTAACTATATATTTACCTTTGCCAGTGAGATTTATACTTTGATGTATTTTTTGGTTACTAATCAGCATTCTTTTGTATTAGCCTAAAGTCCCTTCAACCTTTCTAGCAAGGCTGGTATGCTGGTGAAAAATTCCTTCAACTCTTGCTTTTCTTGAAAACTCTCCTTCAGTTCTGATGGACAGTTTTGCTGGGTGGAGTATTACTGATTGGCAGGGTTTTTCTTTGAACATTTTGAATACATTGTACCACTCTCTCCTGGCATGCAAAGTTTCTGCTGAAAAATCTGCTGCTGATCATCTTATGGGGGCTCCATTATATGTGACAAATTGTTTTTCTCTCACATCTTTTAAGATTCTTTGTGTTTAACTTTTGACAATTGAATTATAGTGTTTCTTGTGTGGATCTTTTAAGTTTCATCTTATTTAGAACTTTCTGGTATCTGATGTCTCTTTGTTTCCCCAGGTCAGGAATAATTTAGCCATTATTTCTTCAAATAACCTTTTTGCCCTTCCCTCTCTCCCTCCTTCTGGGATCCCTCTAATGAGACTACTGGTCTGCTCGATGGTGTCGCTAGTCCCTTAACATATTTTCATTTGTTCTCATTATTTTTCTTTTTGCTCCTCTAATTGGATAGATTCCACTGTCCTGTTTTTGAGTTCACTGATTCTTTTTTCTTCTTGATCTAGTCTGCTCTTGAATCTATCCATTGAATTTTTCAGTTTAGAATATTGTATTCTTCAGCTCATTATTTTCTGTTGATACTGCTTACCTTTTCTATCTCTTTGTTAAAATTTTCACTTTGTTCATTCATTATTCTCTTAACCTCATCTCTTATGACCATTATTTTGAACTCTTTGTCAGGTAAATCACTTGTCTCCATTTTATTAAGGTCTGTTTCTTGAGTTTTATTTATTTATTTTTTTGTAACCTATTCTTCTGTTTCTTCATTTTTCTTAACTCTCACTCTTGGTTTCTCTGCATTATGTAAAACAGCCACCTTTCTCAGTCTTGATGGAAGGGTCTTGTATAGGAAATGAACTGGCTTTATCTCTTATTTTTTGTTTGTTTGTTTGTTTGTTTTTTCCCTTAAAACTTTGTGATTGTCCAAGGTGCATCTTTGTTCATAGTGGCTCCCAATAGTTGAGAGTATTCCAAGTTTTGTCAGTATTCCAAGAGGAAGATCTCAGTTAACACTTAATTGCAGTGTGATTGGAAGCCAGACCTTTAAGCAGCAACTTTTAAAGTATGCATATAGACCTCTTTTAAGGAAAGGCAGGTTGAGTGTATCTCTCTTTTCCCTCTGTACTGAGCATTGTGTAGCTGGTTACAAAGTATTTGTTTGTTTGTTACTGTTTTGTTGGATCTGGAGCTCAGGTCCCACTGGCCACCAGAGCCAGCTTATAAAAAGATGCACCTTCTGGGTAGCAACCATAAAAGGGCAGCAGGTGTGTTTACAGGTTCCTCTCAGGATGACAGCAATAATCTAGAATGGGGCAGAGAGAGTGTATGAAGATGGTTTCTGCCAGCCTCCTCAATTTCCAGGGAGTATCGCCGACTGTTCCTGAATATACGCTTGACCTTCAGGTAAGTAAAAAAGTGTCTTATTTCTGGGAAAGACTGAGAGGTGGGCATTTCTGTCTGTCACTCCGCTGAGCTCTAGGATGTGGGATAAGCATGGCAAGTTATTTCAAGCTTGTTAACTGTTTGCTGCAGTCTATGGGTCCTGTGGATGCAAATTGTTTTGGCTTTCAGAGCTTGAGGTTTTGGGGGCCCATCCCTCAGGTGGAAGTCTTAAAAGCTAAGGGACTAAATGTGGGTCCAAACCCTTCACTCAGGAAGAAGCTGGGAGTTCTGTGTTCCCTCCTAATTATATGTTGTTGTGCCAAGAGTGGGATTTATGGTGAGAGTGTGTCTCCATGTTCCCTACTCCTGTCTGTCTGGGTTTTTTTTCATTCACTAAATGTGTAGGAGTCACTTAGCTAGTTTCTGGACTTCTTACAGATGGACTTGTTCAATGTGTAGCTGTAGATTTGATGTGTCCATGGGAGGAGTTGCATTCAGGAACTTCCCATGTTGCCTTCTTGGACTGGAACCTCTGAATTCTTTTAGTTTATAATAGTTTTTGTTCTTTTAGTTTTTTCATATGAAAAATCTTATAATCTGCCAATAATTATCTTCTTCATTCCAATTTTTCTTCTACTAGTTGATTGTATTACTTAATACCCCAGAACAATGTTAAATAATTAAGGTTATAGTGGTTGATTTTGTTGTTTTGTTTGTGATCTTTATGAGCATTCTTCTAGTATTTCCGAATTAAACTGGCTTTTAGACTGAGGGAAGGAGGGAGAAAACAGGGCAAAAGGGAAGAAGGGGTTCTTTTATTATCTTAAAGAAGTATACATCTCTTTCTTTAGGTAATGAAGGTTTTATATCAATAATAAGCACTGATGAAATATACAGCCTGGCTGTGTATTAGAGTGAGTAAGCATTTGACTGAGACAACTGATTTGAGCCGAATCTTCATTCATCAGTTTTGGCATGGAATACCTTCCAGGTATATTAAACTTATGATGCCTCTACTTTATATCACTAGAGAACCAAGGGAATCCTTTTATATATTACTCACTGTGACCCACCTGTCTCTCCCAGTCAGTTGGTGAGAAGCATGCACATTTATCAAAGGGAAAGAAATGGTAAAGGAGCAAAGGAATGATTGAATGATGGTGTATTAGTGTCCTATTGCTGCTGTAACACCACAGACTCAGCAGCTTGAAACAACAAACTTAATTTCTTATAGTTCTGTAATTCAGGAGTCTGAAATGGGTGTCACTGGGCTAACGTCAAGATGTTGTCAGGACTTTATTGCTCTCGGGAGCCTGTTTTCTTTCCAGCTGTCTCTTTGCCCTTTTTTGATTCATGGGACCATTTCTTTCATCTTCAAAGTCAGTATTATAGCCTATCCCTGACCCTGCTTCTGCTTTCAACTTTTCTTTTGCTTCCTTCTTCCACTTCTAATGCCCATTATGACTACATTGGGCCCACCCCAGTATTAAGTTCATTAGGTCTCCAACCTTAACTCCAGCTGCAACTTTAATTCCCTTTTGCATGTAACCCAACATATTCAGTGAGTCCAGAGGTTAGGACATCTTTAGGGATCATTTTTCAGCCCACCATCAGTGGCAGACTTTTAGGATCTGTGGATCTAAATGGAGGGAACTAAAACTTAGGGAACCATGTGAAGAGGAGAGAAGGTGGCTACTAGAATTGAATGATGACCCAGGTCTGGTACACTGTGCACACTGGGGAGCCATATGAGTCAAGCCAATGGCTATAGACCCTCTGGTGACTTTTAAAAAAATTAATAAACTTTATTTCCTTGAAGCATATTAGATATATAGCAAAATTGGACAGAATGTACATAAAACTCATACAGGTACAGTCTCCACTGACTTCTGAGGGAACCTTACATGTCCCTTGTGCTGAGGGAGAGGTAATGATTGTCCTTCCCATTAGTGGTGAGGTAGATGTGATACCTGCTCTGGCCCTGAAAGCCATATTCTATTTCGACTTTCATATGTGGCCACCCCTTCTCTAATGACCCAGGATACTATCAGGACACCTAAACAGAAGATAGGTCCCTTCATGACTTGGGGAGGGGGAGCAGAGGCAGCGGTGTTGAAGGAAAAGTCCCCAACATCAATATTGGTGAAGGTCATTCCTATGGCACCAATATCAACGTATAAATTCTTACTTTCCAGTAACTTATATAAGATAAAGGCAAAATGCAACAACATGTCCGATAATCATACGATCTGTCGAGTTCCAATGTGATGTGGCTTAGAACTGCACTCTCAAGTCCAGGAGGGACTCAAAGGCTGAATCAGGCCAGGGAAGTGGGTGTAGGAGTTTCAGGTTATAGTGTGAAAATTTTGACTTGGATAAGAGTCAAACATATGGAAGTTGAGGGCCTGGCAGGGTCTTAGTGATCCTGGAGGGAAGGCTGAGGAACCAAACCCTTTTTTTGGTGATTTGATCAGTGTGAAGGGGCGAGCTGGCTTCCGTGAGCCTCCCAAGAGAAATGCTTTTGTGGGTCCCTTACAAATAAAACCTGCCATGGTAAAGTGTGATAGAGTTCAGGGTCAAGGGCTATCATAGCAAACTCAAGGGGATGGTTTGTACTCTTGGTTACACCAGAACCAGATTGCATTTAATATTGCTTGATATGAATGGACTGCTGGTTGGTGTTGACATTTTTGGCTACTTGAAAATTTCCATTGTTATTATTTTTATGGCAAAGACCATTTACAAGGATGCTTTGAACCTATACTTCTTTTTTCATCTCAATATCTGTCACTTCTGAGATAGTCTAGTGACCATGTGCTTTAAGTGCTACATTATGTGTCTTCTAGATTTTTTCTTATATTTCACAGCATTGGTAGCAGGGTAAGGAGTCCCTGGACTTAGAAACACTAAGTCAGTTTAATCAAATGTGGTTTTCTTGATTATTTAATTCATCGTTGATCTCCGGGAGTCTAAGATGCTAAATGCTTTATTCATTGTTCATTTAAATTGGGGGTAAATGTAATACCTCATTAAACAGAGAAGTAAAGAAAGCCCTACTATCCTTGTGCCTGTCAGAGCACAAAAAGAACAAATCACAGCTTCTTAGGATGTATTTAAGAACCTTATTTATCAAAGTAGTAATAGATCTGGGTTTTTATCAAGATCTCAGAGTCCTTGATGTGTGGGCATTGCCTTCCATTTGTCTGTCCCTTTCTTGCATGGTGCCTCTGATGAGCAGGTCTGGGTGCAGAGGCCCCTTATATGTAAGATATACTGCCTTTCTTGATTAAAAGAAAACATGAAATAGAAAGGTAATATAGAGGACAGTAGGAGCAGGAAAGGAAACAGGAAGTAGGGTAATTTGGGGAGAGAAACGAAACATGAGAGACTTTGGACACAGAAACAAACGAGGGACTTGGAGGGAGGCGGTGGGG
The DNA here is from genome assembly GCA_004023965.1 of Spilogale gracilis. Taxonomy (NCBI): domain Eukaryota; kingdom Metazoa; phylum Chordata; class Mammalia; order Carnivora; family Mephitidae; genus Spilogale; species Spilogale gracilis. The sequence goes on along the minus strand of PITA01008034.1, from coordinate 48,920 downwards.
GAATGGGAGAGCCTGGTGGTGGGTACTGAGGGCACATATTACATGGAGCACTGGGTGTGGGGCATAAGCAATGAATCTTGGAACACTGAAAAAATAAAATAAATTTAAAGTAAAACAAACAAACGAACAACAAAAAAGAAGACTACAGTTTGTTACCTGTGCATTGGGTTTTAGCATTTACAAAGCACCCTTATATATACTATCTCCAAGAGACCTTTCAAGTAGAGGAAACTACTCAGTGCTCCTGGGGAGTATTAATACACATTAATATGTACATGGAATGTGTGCATACTTCTCTATAGCATTTGAATGATTTATAATTTACAAAACACTTTTATAAATATATCCTCTCAAGGAGAGGAAACTACTTAGTGCTCCTGCTCCCTTGGGGTATATAAATATTAAATTGGGTTTAATAGCACCAGGATTGCTTCCTCTGTTAAATTGGATCCTTTACTTAAAACCTGGACACTGGCAGACTTTTAGCTTCGCTGAGGACCACGGCTTTGTGCTGGGAAGCACAGCATTATTTTGCTAATAGAAGACAACTCATGGGCTCTTTCAAAGTTTTCCCTTGATATGCTCATGATTTCTTGCAGTTAGAAGAATAGAGCTTAAAGCCATGGCTCTTTCACAAGCTGTCCTTTCTCTGCCTTTGGGATTTCCTGCCTCGATTTCTTATTCTTTGTCCGAGCCTGGTGAGTCAGATGCCTAGTGGAGGGACATGACTGCCATTGGATATTTGACTTCTGCAGGCACCATTTCTGAATTCCATTGTATTTGGGGAACTCTGTTTTCTTTAGTTTTAAGTTACACCTTTTTATGGCATTTTTAAAATTTAAATTTAAATTTTTTTTAAAGATTTTATTTATTTGACAGAGAGGAACACAGCCAGAGAGGGAACACAAGCAGGAGGAGTGAGAGAGGGAGAAGCAGGCTTTCCACTGAGCAGGGAGCCCGATGTGGGACTCGATCCCGGGTCTCCGGGATCATGACCTGAGCCGAAGGCAGTCACCCAACCAACTGAGCCAGCCAGGTGCCCCTAAATTTTTTTTTTAACGTCCTCATGGTTTAGTAGAGCTTGAAAGGACCATTGGATGTTGGGTCCGCTGACATTTCTTGTCCCTTATTTTGGGTGCTGACCCTGAACCACACTTTTTTTCTATTCATAACCCCTGCATTACATTCAGAGGCCAATTCAATCTATATGTTGTTGAATTAGTGATAATAGTAATTATTCAATGAAGAAGTGGGAAATACTTCAAATAAGTACTTAAAGGCTTACATCATCTGTTCTTCTTAAAAGATTGGGCATCAGATTTCCTTGAAGTTAATCAATCTCAAGAAACACTTTAAATTATACTTGTGGATAGTCTTAAAATGTCCTTTAGTATCCATTTTGCTGCCATCTTTTAGTAATGGAGCAAGGTGAATTTGGCAATAGTCCTACCCTAGATGGCCCCCAGCTCTAACCTGTAATTGTCAGCCTCTTTGCAGCGATAGGTCATAGGGAGAATGGATATGACTGGAAGTTAATGTATGCAGCTTCTGGGTTTCTACTTAAAAATGTCTGCTCTGGCTTCTATTTCCTCTTCTTACCACCTGAGAAAGGGCAAAGACAGGAGTAACCTTGTAAGCCATATGCCGGGCAGTGAGGCCGTCCTATATATCCCTTCTGTTTCCCCCAGGCCACTCCCCAGTGGACTATAGTGTCTGTTTGGTATAGCAGCTTGGGCTGTTCCTTAGTAAAAATGTTAAAAATGAGCACCCTTATTACAGAATACTCTTTATGTGAAGGTAAAAATTATAGTGACAGGTGATTGTAACTGGTCACTTGCTTCCATTCTCTCCCTTTATCAATCCATTCTTCAACTGGCTGTCCATGAAAGGCCACTCTGCTGTTTTAAATCTTAAAGTCTGCTGGCTCTTAGATACCAAAAATCCCAAGCCCTTAGCATAGGGTAGAAGCTATATCGGTATTTGTTTTGGCTGAAAATAGAATTCCTGACTAAAAATAATATAAAAGAATTATTAAAAATTAAAAAAATAATGTAGGGCTTTGGTTTTCTCTCATAATAGGAAACCTGAAGGAAGGTGTTTCCCGGGTTAGTTCAGCAGTTCAATGACGTCAAGACTCTGGCTTGCCTTTCCTTTAATTCTCTTGGCTTTTTCCTTATAAGATGGCTATGATGAGAGTCTTCATACCTTCTCACCTATCCAAATGTAAAAGAGAAAAGGGCTCTTTTTTTCTTTTTTTTTAAACCAAGGAGGAAAATCTTTCTTAGAACCTCTTGGCAAACTTTCCTCAGGTCTCTTTGGCCAGACTGAATTACACGCCTAAACCTTAGCTGCAAGTTGCCTGGGGACATGAGACTCTGATGTGGGAGAGAAACTCTATCTTTGCTCCCTAAGAGGGGAGCAGACATGACTGGAGGGCAGGCAGTTAAACGTTCGCTCTAAGAGCCTCATGTGCTCTCTGGAAGCAAAAATAGGACTGTAAGTTGAAATATAAAATATTCATTTCCTATGACATCAGGCTGACTACAAACATTTCTTTTGAATTGTTAAGATTTACTGGCCAGAACACAACTGACCAAAACAACATATAGTACAAATGTTGATAAATAGTGACATAAAACAAATAGATTTGGTTTTATTGGCTGTGTATTTCTTAATGTTATTAAAACACACACAGCAGAAGAGTGTCTCTTATTTCTGGAATGGGATGGAGTTTAGATTCAACTGCATTCTAATTTTCATATTTGTGGATTTAGGTGTTGAGTAACCTTGCTCATTAAATAAGTTCATGGAAATGGGCAATGGAAAGCATTTTATAACTGCAAGTTCAAGTGGTTCTTTGGACCTTTCTGAGTTCTGTGCTAAAATCCACGTGGTGATCTATAATAAAAATTAAATACAAGGTTCCAGATGGGTGCAAGGCATGCAGAAGAAATATAGGTGGAAAGGGGACTCACCAAAGGAAGATCAGTGATCAGCAGATCAGTTATTGGGAGAGGGCAGAGAAAGTTGAGAGCTAAAAATTGATTCTCTTAAAACCATCTGCGGTCAGTGTTCCTCTTCAAACGTCTTTGGATACATGTACTCCAGCTTAAAGACCAGTGATTGGGGAGAACAAGTGAGATAATGCACATGAAAGACTTTTATGTGCTATAAAGATTGTTACAAGTGACCTTAATAATAATATATTTCCTGTTGTATGCATTGTTATTCCAAAATTGTGCTACAGCCCACAAAGGAAAAAAAAAGGCTCTGAGTATCTTATGTTCTAAGTCTTGAAAGCCACCCACCATCAGGCAAGCCAGCTCTCTCACTGGGATTGCTAAGACCCACTTGGAACAAGCCCCAGGTTAGAAGTTTGGAAGAAGAGAGTGAGAGATCACCTTTTCTGGGGTGCTGAGTGTGGTTGGAGCAGGTGGGGGAGGGTGGGGAAGGTGCGTGGGAGAAGGTATCCCCTTGCTCTCTGGCTGGGTATCTGTTCTTCCATGCTGTGTGCTGACTAGTTCTGGTCTATGTGACAGAGGGAGGAGGCTTGGAGGGAGCCACTGGTACTTGATGGCCCCTTTCTTGGGCATATCGAAGGTATTACCTGCCCAGGTGCTCTGACCCAGGAGGCCAGACACAACTGGGGTCTGTAGGTTTGCCAGGCTGCAGCATGGGGCAAAGGGGCTTACCTGATGGTGTGAAGTCACCAACTAGGGTACCCAGGCCCCCGGGTCACGTCACCGTGAATACTTGTGGAGAGCTTCCCTGGGGATGTGTCCTCTGCCAGCAAGGTTTGGCGACTACAAATTAGCTGGGTGATAATAACCAATAAAAGGTGGGAAGTGACTTCAGTCTTATCAGCAGCAATTGCTGAGGTTGGAAATGTTCTTTGGTCCTCTTCCCCTCCTTCCTACACCAACATCAAGAAAATAGGTGCAGCAAGGGATGGGCTTACAGGTGTAAGGGATGGGCTTACAGGCCACACAAATCCCTCTGTTCACTGCACTCTGTGCAGCTCAACTTGTAATAACTCCATGGTTAGTGACCTTCCCGTGGTAGCTTCATACCTACCTTTTGGGACTATTTATACCACGAGAACAGCAAAACCGACAAATCAGTGCTTCTCTCCTTACTTCCAAGTTGAGATGGGTGTTAGGGTATCTAATATCTAGCAGCACATCACTGACTCCAAGTCTCTGGGACCAGGAACCTTGCATGGGGTGGCAGGGAAGAATGTAAGTCAGAAGTGAAATTCTGATTTAGAAATGGACAAGGCTAAGGCTGAGTGAATCAAATGGGACTCTGTTAATAACAGAAAGTAATTGAAAAGCTGTGAATGGGCCTGAAAGGTCCCAAGAGAGACTGTTACCCAGCAGAAGAGTAGATTTAGGCAAAGAAAAATAATCTGTGTCATGTCTGTATTTCATAAATTGAAGCTCCACAATTAAGTTATAGATCTCAACACGATGATAGGTCTTAAAAAAGGACCCATTTAAATCAAGAGCTATTGAACACAATAAAGTGTTAAGGTCTTCAAGAATTGTTCCTCAGCATGATCTGGTTGGCCTCCAGTTTTTTCTTCTCTTAGATTTAGCTGCTGTGGCCTCTCAACCTCTTAGATTTAGCTGCTATGGCCTCTCAACCACGAAGCAGCCCTGATGGGCTTGGAGGCCGACTCCTGCTTGGCTAAGCTGGCTCTGGCTCCAGGAGCAGATTCCAGGGCAGGGACAGGATTCCCCTCCCTCTAGTACTTAGGCTGCGCCATTTCTAAGGATGAGCAGCTATGCAGAGAATTAGTTCTTTTGTAGAACAGAATCCTTTAAGGAGACTAATTGTTTATATAATAGGACTTTCACAGAAGAAGAAACCTCTCTCATAAAAGCAAATGGATTCTCTGCTCAGAATGCACATCTTTGGCCCTGCAGGGACTGAATTGCAGATGGTGTTTTTACATTCCCAATTGGGTATTTAATGAAGGAACCCGGTCTAGCGTTCCTTCCCTCTCCCTGCCACTGACACCGACAATGCACTTCCTCTGTTCTTGGAGATTCACTGAAAGGAGAAAAATCTATTTTCAATAAAGGTAAAGGATTCAAGATTTATATGGAGTTTAAATTGGGGATGGGGGTGGGGGGAAAGGAAACGGCATAGTTGTTTCCTGGCTGACGATATTTTAAGAACCAAGCCTGTTGTTTGTAAGCAGCCAATTCCAGGTGATTTCAGGTACATTGGGAAGGCTTTTGTGCAAGTTAGAACTGAGCTCGTCTGACACCGCAGCATAACCCCATGGGATCTGTTTTTCTCATGTGAGGAAACATATGGTGTAGACATTTTAGGGTTGATGTAGCTACTCAACAATCTGTGGACCCAGGTCCCGACTAGCTTCCAGCTCCTTCTTTAGCATGGACTAGCCTCTACTTGGAGTGTGTGTAGCAAAATGGCTGCCCTTCCTCTGGGCATTGACCTTGAGTTGCAGACAAGAGGAATGGCAACAGACAAAGTCCAGAAGTGTTGGGTCATGATTTAGGCTTTGTTTCTTGCTATTTATTTAAATTAATTACAAACATATTCACACAGAAACCTGCATCCAGATTTTTATGGCAGTTTTATTCATAGTTGCCACTGGAAGCAGCCCAGAAGCCCCTCAGCAGCTGAATGGGTAAACAGACTATGGTACATCCAGATGATGAAATATTATTCAGTGTAAGAAGAAGTGAACTATCAAGCCATGAAAAGACATGGAGGAACTTTAAATGCATCTTTCCAAGTGAAAGATGCTGATCTGAGAAGGCTGCCTATACTGTATGATTCTGCTATATGATATTCTAGAAGAGGCAAGACTATGGAGAGAGTAAAAAGGTCAGTGGTTGCCAGAGGACAGAGGGGCGAGAAGGATGAGTAGGCAGAGCATAGGATTTTTAGGGCAGTGAAACTATGCTGTGTGATCGGATAATGGTGAGTACATGTCATTATACATTTGCCAAAATCCACAAGGTGTACACGACCAAGAATGAACCTTAAGGTTAACTACAGATGATGCATCCATGTACCTTCATCAGTTGTAACAAATGTACCACTCCAGAGCTCATGTTCGTGAGTGAGGGCAGGAGGTACATGGCAACTCTGTACTTTGTGCTCAATTTGCTGTGAACCTAAAATTGCTCTAAAAAATCTACTTTAAAAAAAGTGGGCCAGTTGAGTCTGTCCATGCTCATCAAAGTAATAACTTCTTTGGAAACCCCACCTAGTAGACTTCTGTTTGTATCTCATTGACCCAAATTGGGTCACATGACTATCCTGGGTTGCAAGGAAGTGACTGAGCATTAATTAATTGGTTAATGTACTTTCCCCCTTCCAGTTTTATTGAGATATAATTGACATACAATTCTGTATAAGTTTAAGGTATATTGCATAATGATTTAATTAATATAAATTTATAAATATTACCACATATGTTCAGCTAACACTCACTCTTCATGGCGTTACAAATTTTTTTTCCTAGTGATTGAGAACCTTTGGTATTTACACTCTTAGCAACTTTCACACATGCCATACAGCAGTGTTAATTATAGCCATCATGTTTTATATTATATTTCCAGTACATATTTACTGGAAGTTTGTACCTTTGGATCACCTTCATCTTATGCCCTCCTTCCCCCACCCTGCCTCTGGTAACCACAAATCTGACCTCTTTTTCTGAGTTTCCTTTGTTTTTGTTTTTCAGATTTCATTTAATCTCTGGAAACAAATTGAGGGTTGCTGGAGGGAAGGGGAGGGGGTGAGGGTTGGGGAGGCTGGGTGATGGACTTTGGGGAGGGTATGTTGTGATAGGTGCTATGCTATGTAAGACTGAAGAATCACACACTGATAACCCTGAAACAAATAAAATATATTAATAATAAAAATTAAAAATAAAATAAATTTAAAAATATTTTAAAATCAAAAATTAAAAAAAGATTTTACATATAAGTGAGATCCTATGGTATTTCTTTCTCTCACTTATTTCACTTAGCATAATACCCTTGAGGTCCATCAATGTTGTGACTGATGGCAGAATTTCCTTCCTTTTTTATGGCTGACTAGTATTCCACTGTGGTGTGTGTGTGTAATCTTTATCTATTCATCAGTTGATGGACATGGTGGTTGTTTCCATGCCTTGGCGATATAAACATGGTGAATAAGATATCTCTTTGGCATAGTGATTTCATTTCCTTTGGATATATACTAGAAGTGGAATTGCTAGCTCATATGGTAGTTTCATTTTTAATTTTTGTGAAAACTCTATTCTGTTTTCCATATTGGTTGGATTGATTTATATTCCTATCAGTTGTGTACAAGAGTTCTTTTTCTCTACATCCTTACCAGTATTTGTTATTTCTTGTCTTTTTGATAATAATAACTCTAACAGGTATGAGGTAATCTCATTGTGATTTTTTATTTTCATTTCCTTGATTAGCAATGCTGAGCACCTTTTCCTGTACCTGTTGGACATTTGAATGTCTTCTTTGGGAAAATGTCTTTTCAGCTCTTTTGCCCATTTATAAATTGAGTTATTTGTTTCATTTTTTTGTTTGTTATTGAGTTGGAGTTCTTTATTTTAGATATTAACCCCTTACTAAATATATGATTTGCAAATATTTTCTCTCATTCAAGTTGTCTTTTCATTTTGTTATCCTTTCCTTTGTGGTGCAGGAACTTTTTAGTTTAATGTGGTCTCACTTGTTTTTTATTTTGTTGCTCATGATTTAGATGTCATAACCAAAAAAATCATTGCCAAAAATCATGTCAGGAAGATTTTTCTGTATGTTTTCTTCTAGGAGTTTTATAGTTTCAGGTCTTATATTTAAGTCTTTAATCCATTTCAAGTTAATTTTTGTGAGTGGTTTAAAATAGGGGTCTGGGTCTAGCTTTATTCTTTCACATTTGAATAACCATCTTTAGCACCATTTATTGAAGAGACCATCTTTTCTCCATTGTGTACATATGGCTCCCTTGTCAACTATTAGTTGACCATGTATACATGAATTTATTTCTGAACTGCTGAGTTGGTTCATTTGGTATGTTTGTTTTTATGCCAGTAACATACTCTTTTGATTACTGTGGATTTATCATTTGGAGTCAGATACATGATGCCTACATTTCTTCTTTTTCAGGATATCTTTAGCTTGTCAAGGTCTTTTGTCATCCCCTCCCCCCATTTTATTGTTCATTCTACTTCTATAAAAATGCCATTGGACTCTTGCTAGGGATTGCATTGAATCTATAGAGGGCTTTGGAACATATGGACCCTTAAACAATATTATTTCTTTCAATTCACGAACATGGAATATCTTTCTACTTATTTATGTCTTTAATTTTTTCATCAATATCTAATAGTTTTCAGTATAGAGATTTTTTTAAAAGATTTTATTTATTTATTTAACAGAGTGAGATCACAAGTAGGCAGAGAGGCAGGCAGAGAGGAGGAAGCAGGCTCCCTGCTGAGCAGAGAGCCTGATGCGGGCCTTGATCTCAGGACCCTGAGATCATGACCTGAGCCGAAGGCAGAGGCCTAACTCTCTGAGCCACCCAGGCGCCCCAGTATAGAGATACTTTAACTCCTTGGTCAAATTTGTGCCTAAGCATTTTATTATTTTTGATGCTGTTGTAAATGGGATTGTTTTGTTCTTGGTGGTGACTAATTTTAAAGAGCCCCTTCTCCCAAATCTACAATACTGTTAATAAGAAAAAAATGAGGGATTGGATATTGGATAGACAATCCAGTGCCTATCTCTGATGCAAATGTCTGCCACAGCCTCCCCTCTTGCCAGCTAGAAAATACAGGCCCCTTGGGGCGCCTGGGTGGCTCAGTTGGTTAAGCGACTGCCTTCGGCTCATGATCCCGGAGACCTGGGATCGAGCCCCACATCAGGCTCCCTGCTCGGCGGAAAGCCTGCTTCTCCCTCTCTCACTCCCCTTGCTTGTGTTCCCTCTCTGGCTGTGTTTCTCTCTGTCAAATAAATAAAAATCTTTAAAAAAAAAAAAAAAAGAAAGAAAAAAGAAAATACGGGCCCCACTGGCTGCCTGCTATCAAAAATTGGCCAATTAGTATATTGTCCTTTTTACTTAAAGTATTATTTTCTATTACTAAAAGAAGAATCCTAAGGAAGGTTTCTGGACATGTATATTTCAGGGTGAGTAAACTTATTATAGTTTTTTAGTTTTCCTCAAGGTCTGGTTGCCTAGAAATACCTTGTGTGGAGCCCAAGGCCCTTGAACTCTCTCTGTGGCTGTAGGAGATACTGCCTCCTGGTCAGGAGTTGCAAAGCCAAGTCTAGTGTAACTGTGCCCTCAGCTGACACAAGCGGTCAGCTTGCACTGTACACATAGTAGGCTCTCGGTAACTGCTTATTTAATGCTGTTTTTAGTGAGTTTAAATCTTTTTATTTACCAGCTCATTTTCCTAGTTTCCATATTGTGAGACTCTCCCTCCCAAGAAAAACACCCCCAGACTACATATCTCAGACTCCTTTTTCCACCTAGGTGTGGCCACGCGATTCCAAGTCCCTTAGGTAGAAGTGCTCACATAAGACATGAATGGAAAGTGAGTAGGCAACAGAGGGAGACTGGTCTCTTGGTAAGTTTGGTGGCAGGGGCCTCTGGCTCTTCTGGGGGCAGTTCTAGTCGAGAATCTGATATCCAGACCCAGGTATGATCTGTGTCAGTGATAGATTCCAAGCAGCAGTGGTGTTTCTGCTGGAAGAATTCCACAGAGCAGTGTGGCATCATTCCTGGCAGTGTGGCCGTCAAGCCTGGGTCTCTGCTCCTTCCAGAGACCCTCAAATCTGCCTGGTGCCCTTCAAGAAACTTCTTCCCGGATTCAACTAGGTGACTGGATTCTATTGTTCACAGCTAAGAACTACATCTAACCAAGTGATGGGGAGGAAGTATAGGGTAGTGATGAAGAATCTGGTCTTTGGAATCAGACAGACCTGGGTGTGAAACTTGACCCAGCGATTAACTAACTGTATGCCACTGGTCAGCTGACTAGATCCCACTGAATCTCCATCCTCTCACAGATGAATAAAACCTAGCACAATGGGTTGTTCTGAGGATTAAAAACAGAATGGTTATAAAGCTTTTAGCCCAGTGCCTGACAGGTAATTGATGCTCGGTGAATAAAAGTGTAGCTCTTCCATGAAGCTATGATATATTTTCTCTTTTAACCTATTAGATATTTTAGAATTTTTTTCAGTCATAACAATGAAAAGAAAAAGGTTGGAAATGGCTGGAAGTAAAAGCTCTTCCTTCTGCCCCCTGCGGAGGCAATTTCCCACCTGTTCTGTTCCATGAGACATTTAGAGTCCTCTGGAAATGAGTAATGGGATCAGGCACTATCTCTCTAGAATGTGGTCTAGTCTTTCTACACTAGACATCAGTTTTGTCAGTGGCTCTAACTAGGCTAATGCTATGGTGACCCTGAGGACTGTAATTTGGATGAGACAGAGAGGGGAGAAAAAATTAGTATCAGTCATGACTTCATCAAGCTTTTTGCAAAGATGTCATTTTATTCATGTACTATAAAAACAGCTTCTGCTTAATTCCTTTCTCTTTGTTCCTTCATCATGCATTTTTTTCCCCTTAGTGTTTAAATCTTTCATCCTGGCCTCCCTCTCCATTTGGTCCAAACATCTTCTTCGGTTATTTCTGGTTCAGCTGTTTAGAACATGCTGATTTATGGTGCCTTGCTAAAGATACGTGGTAGGGGAGGAGGCTGCCAAATGCAATGGAAGACATTTGCAATTCAGCAGAACCAGCTTAACTATGGTGCCATCTTTCTGCTGTAGGAATTTTAGACAGTGTAATTAAATGAACAGACAAAAATCCAGACAGCCAGGATGGTTGCTTTGAAGACCCTATATTTGTTACATGAAAATCAAATACATTCCTGAATTGATTGTACTTAGCTGGGGAAAAGCAGGATGAACTCTGATCATGGGAGGGAACTCTGACAGGCTTTGACAGAGCAAATGGTCCTCATTCAAGAATGAAATCTCTATGTGGGATCCGTTGGGCTGCCTGCTCCATCCACCTTGTGGCTTCATTTGTTCTGATGACCCCTGGCCTTCACTACATCCTCCCAGCACTCTACTCCACTCCTAATTCTAGAGGTAACATCACAACTTCCCAAAGTAGAGTGAATTAACATGAATTTTTGTTTTGAAAATTTTGTGACCTCTGTTGACCTAATTGAAAATGTCACAGATGTGACTTTTATAAACTGTGTGATCTGGCATACATCATTATGCCTTTCTGTGCCTGATTGTCCTTATTTGTGACAACAGGTTTAAAACACCTGCCCTCCATGGCCACCACAGGGCACTGTGGAGATGTAAATTCTCACTCTCCATCCTTTGAAGGGAAGAGGGTGCAGAGGGCTTTCATGGTGCTGATGGACAGGATTGAGTCATGGCCTCCTAGGAACACCCGGGTACCCTGTAAAGCCTCCCCACCTCCCTTGACCTCCAAGACCACAGCAGTGAGGAGCTCTGTAGGAGCTTTCATTTTTTCCATCCTTCTTGCTCTTCCTACCCTCTAGTTACTTCCATTTCTTCTCTTCTGCTCTAGGCATCAAAGTGGAGGGGGGGAGAATTTTTTTTTTAATTTCATTTTTTTAGTGTTCCAAGATTCATTGTTTGTGCCCCACACCCAGTGTTCCAAGCAATATATACCCTCAGTACCCACCACCAGGCTCTCCTATCCCCCCACTCCCTCACCTCCAAGACCCTCAGTTTGTTTCTGAGTCTAAAGTCTCTTAAGTTTCATTTTCCTCCATGAATTACTCTACTTCCCATTTCCTTTCCTTCTCCTACTGTCCTCTGTATTACTCCTTATGCACCACAAGTAAGTGAAACCATGTGATATTTGACTTTTTCTACTTATTTCACTCAGCATAATCTCCTCCAATCTGGTCCATGTTGCTACAAAAGTTGGGTATTTATCCTTTCTGATGGAGGCGTAATATTCCATTGTATATATGGACCATATCTTCTTTATCCATTCATCTGTTGAAGGGCACCTTGGCTCTTTCCACAATTTGGCAATTGTGGCCATTGCTGCGATGAACATTGGGGTACATATGGCCCTTCTTTTCACTACATCTGTATCTTTGGGTTAAATACCCAGTAGTGCCATTGCAGGGTCATAGGGTAGCTCTATTTTTAATTTTTCAAGGAATATCCACACTGTTTTCCAAAACAGCTGCACCAACTTGGATTCCCACCAATAGTGTAAGAGGGTTCCCCTTTCTCCGCAGCCTCTCCAACACTTGTTTCCTGTCCTGTTAATTTTGGCCATTCTGACTTGTGTAAGGTGTTATCTCAATGTGGTTTTGATTTCCCTGATAGCTAGTGACAATGAACATTTTTTTATGTGTCTGTTAGCCATTTGTATATCTTCTATGGAGAAGTGTCCCTTCATGTCTCCTGCCCATTTTTTGATGTGATTATCTTCTTTTTAGGTATTGAGTTTGAGTAGTTTTTTATAGATCTTGGACATCAGCCCTTTCTCTGTAGTGTCATTTGCAAATATCCTCTCCCATTCTGTGGGTTGCTTCTTTGTTTTGTTGACTGTTTCCTTTGCTGTGCAGAAGATTTTTATTTTGATGAAGTCCCAAAGTTCATTTTTGCTTTTGTTTCCTTTGCCTTTGGAGACGTGTCTTGAAAGAAGTTGCTGTGGCCGATGTCAAAGATGTTACTGCCTATCTTCTCCTCCAGTATTTTGATGGATTCCTGCCTCACATTGAGGTCGTTCATCCATTTTGAGTTTATCTTTGTGTGTGGTGTAAGAGAATGGTCTAGTTTCATTCTTCTATACGTAGCTTTGTCGATGATGATTTGACCATAGATTTGTGGGTCCATATATGGACTCTCTACTGTGTTCCATTGGTTTATTTGTCTGTTTTTGTGTCAGTACCATGCTGTCTTGGTGATCACAGCCTTGTAATAAAGCCTGAAATCAGGTAACATGATGCTCCCAGATTTGTTTTTCTTCTTCAACAATTCCTTAGCAATTCGGGGTCTTTTTTGATTCCATATAAATTTTAGGATTGTTTGTTCCAATGCTTTGAAAAATGTTGGTGGAATTTTGATTGGGATGGCAATGAAAGTGTAGATTGCTCTAGGCAGTATAGACTTTTTTTAAAAAAAACAAAACAAAACGATTTTATTGGGGCACCAGGTGGCTCAGTTGGTTAAGCAACTGCCTTCCGCTCAGGTCATGATCCTGGAGACCGGGGATCGAGCCCCACATCCGGCTCCCTGCTCAGCAGGAGGCCTGCTTCTCCCTCTCTCACTCCCCCTGCTTGTGTTCCCTCTCTAGCTGTGTTTCTCTATGTCAAATAAATAAATAAATTCTAAAAAAATTTATTTATTTATTTGACAGAGAGAGAAATCACAAGTAGGCAGAGAGAAAGGAGAAAGCAGGCTCCCCACTGAGCAGAGAGCCCAATGCAGGCCTCAATCCCAGGACCCTGATATCATAACCTGAGCTGAAGGCAGAGTCATTAACCCACTGAGCCACCCAGGCGCCCTGGGCAGTATAGACATTTTAACAGTGTTTATTCTTCCAATCCATGAGCATGAAATGCTTGTCCATCTTTTTGTGTCTTCTTCAATTTCTTTCATGAAGAAGTCCTTAACTTCTTTGGTTAGGTTTATTCCTAGTTATCTTATGGTTTTTGGTGCTATAGTAAACGGAATGGATTCTCTGATTTCCCTTTCTATATTTTCATTGTTAGTGTATAAGAACACAACTGATCTCTGTGCATTGATTTTGTATCCTGCCACATTACTGAATTGTTGTATGAGTTCTAGTAGTTTGGGGGTAGAGTATTTTGGGTTTTGCATATAGAGTATCATGTCATCTGCAAAGAGAGAGAGTTTGACTTCTTCTAGCCAAGCTGGATACCTTTTATTTCTTTTTGTTGTCTTATTGCTGTTGCTAGGACTTCTAACACTATGTTGAACAATAGTGGTGAAAGTGGGCATCCTTGTCTTGTTCCTGATCCCAGTGGGAAGGCTGTCAGTTTTTCCCCATTGTGAGTGATATTCACTGTGGGTTTTTTGTAGATTTTATGAGGTTGAGAAATGTTCCCTCTATCCCTATATTTTGAAGAGTTTTAATCAAGAATGGATGTTGTATTTTGTCAAAGGCTTTTTCTGCATCTATTGAGAGTACCATGCGGTTCTTCTCTCTTCTCTTATTGATTTTTTCTTTCACGTTGATTGATTTGTGAGTGTTGAACCACCCTTGCATCCCTGGGATAAATCCCACCTGGTCCTGGTGGATAATCTTTTTAATGTATTGTTGGATCCTATTAGCAAGGATCTTGTTAAGAATCTTGGCATCCAGGGCGCCTGGGTGGCTCAGTTGGTTGGGCAACTGCCTTCGGCTCAGGTCATGGTCTCGGAGACCCGGGATCGATTCCCACATCGGGCTCCCTGCTCGGCGGGAGGGCTGCTTCTCCCTCTCTCACTCCCCCTGCTTGTGTTCCCTCTCTGGCTGTGTTTCTCTCTGTCAAATAAATAAAAAATCTTAAAAAAAAAGAATCTTGGCATCCATATTCATCAGAGATATTGGTCTGAAGTTCTCCTTTTTGATAGGGTCTTTGTCTGGTTTGGGGATTAGAGTAATGCTGGCTTCATAGAAAGAGTCTGGAAGTTTTCCTTCTGTTTCTATTTTTTAAAGAGCTTTAGGACAATAGGTGTTATTTCTTCTTTGAATGTTTGGTAGAATTCCCCAGGGAATCCGTCAGGTCCTGGGCTCTTATTTTTTGGGAGGCTTTTGATCACTCCTTCAATCTCATTACTAGATATTGGTCTATTCAGATTGTCAATTTCTTCCTGTTTCAGGCTTGGAAGTTTATAGGTCTCCAGGAATGCATCCATATCTTCCAAGTTGTTAAACTTATTGGCATATAACTGTTGATAGTAATTTCTGATGATTGTTTCTATTTCCTTGGTATTAGTTGTGATATCTCCCCTTTCATTCATAATTTTATTAATTTGGGTATTCTCCCTTTTCTTTTGGATTAGTTTGGCCAATGGTTTATCAATCTTATTAATTCTTTCAAAGAACCAGCTTCTAGTTTCGTTGATGTGTTCTACTGTATCTCTAGTTTCTAATTCATTAATCTCTGCTCTAAATTATTTCTCATCTTGTGTGTGGGGTTGGTTTAATTTATTGTTGATTTTCCAGTTCTTTAAGGTGTAATGAGAGTTGGTGTATTTGGGATTTTTCAATTTTTTTGAGTGAGGCTTGGATGGCTATGTATTTCCCCCCCTGAGGACTGCCCTCTGCTGTATCCCATAGGTTTTGGATTGATGTATCTTCATTCTCATTGGTTTCCATGAAGTGTTTCAGTTCTTCTTTGATTTCCTGGTTGATACAAAGATTCTTGGGTGGGACAGTCTTTAGCTTCCAAGTGTTTGACTTTCTTCTGAACTTTTTGTTGTGGTTGAGTTCCAGTTTCAAGGAATTGTGGTCAGAGAATATGAAGGGAATAATATAAATCTTCTGGTATCAGTTGAGCCCTGATTTGTGACCTAGTATGTGGTCTATTCTGGAGAAAGTTCCATGTGCACTTTAGAAGAATGAATATTCTGTTGTTTTAGGGTGGAATGTTCTGAATGTATCTGTGAGATCCATCTGTTCCAATGTGTCATTCAAAGCTCTTGTTTCTTTGTTGATTTTCTGTTTAGATGATCTGTCCATTGCTGAGAGTGGTGTGTCAAGGTCTCCTACAATTAATGTATTCATATCAATATGACTCTTTATTTTGCTTAACAGTTGGCTGCTCCTATGTTGGGGGCATAAATATTTACAATTGTTATATCTTCTTGGTGTACAGACCCTTTGAGAATGATCTAGTGTTCTTCTGTGTCTCTGACTATAGTCTTTAGATTAACATCTAATTTGTCTCAGATGAGAATTGCTACCCCAACTTTCTTTTGAGGTCCACTGGCATGAAAGATGGTCCTCCATCCCCTCACTTTCAATCTAGAAGTGTCTTTAGATTCAAATGTGTCTCTTGTAAACAGCATATGGTTGGGTCCTGTCATTTTATCCAGTCTGCAACCCTGTGTCTTTTTATGGAGCATTTAGGCCATTCACATTGAGAGTGATTATTGATAAATACGTTTTTATTGACATCATGTTGCCTGTGAAGTTCATGTTTCTATAGATTTCTTCTGTAAATCTCTGTCCTGTGTTACTCTTGGGTTTGTTTCTCTTTTATAACCCCCCCCCCTTAATATTTCTTATAGTGCTGGCTTGGTGGTCGCATAATCTTTTAGACCTTGCCAGTCCTGGGAGCTCTTTATCTCTCCTTCCATTTTGAAAGTCAACCATGCTGGGTGACATTATCCTTGGTTGCTTTTTTTTTCATGTAATTTCTTGAATATGTCTTGCCAGCCCTTTCTGGATTGCCAGGTTTCTGTGGATAGATTTGACACTATTCTGATGGTCCTCCCTCTGTACATAAGGGATCGCTTCCTTCTAGCTGCCCTTAAGACATATTCTTTGATTTTATAATTCATTAATTTCACAATTATGTGTCTGGAGGTTTTTCTGGCCTCATTGATCTTGGTGTGTGTGGAGGGTCCTCTCTGCCTCTAGGACGTGAACACTTGTTTCATTCCCCAGATTGGGGAAATTTTCATCCAGGATTTGTTCAACTATATCTTCTAGGCTTCTCTCTCCCTCAACTCCCTTGGGGATTCCAATAATTCTGGCATAATTTGTTTCCCTGATTCTATTTTCATGGGATTTTAGCTGTTTATTCCAAGACTTTGCTTGCTTCTCCTCCTTAATCCATCTGTCTTCTAAATCACTAATACGATCTTCAGCTTCACCTACCCTAGCTGTTGGCATATTTAAATTAGATTGCATCTCATTAATAACCTTTTTAACCTCTGCCAGTTCGGCTTTCGCTTCTGTGCTTAGAGCTTCTATCTTGCTACTTGTGCTCTTTTCCAACTTAGCCATTGCTTGAGTGATTGCTACCCTGAATTCCATTTCTGTCATATTGTTTATGTTCATTTGCAGTAGTTCTGTGGCAGGGGTTACAGTCTCTGGGTTTTTCTTCTAATGTTTGTTCCTCCTCTGAGTCATTTTGGCGAGGGGTAGTTGAGAGGATGTATAGCTGAATATATCAACCACGATCCAGGTGAGTTGCTCAATGGAAGGTTTTGGAGCAATCAGAAATCACCACCAAAAAGGAAGAAGAAAGAAAAAAGAGAAAAAGAGAAAAGAAGCAAGAAAAAACCCAGCCAGAATAGGCCCCAATGGTAGAATTTATATGGTACAAAACTACAACAGAGTAAAGAAAAAGACCATCAAAAGTAAAAGAAAATTGTAGAGATCAAAAAGCTAAACCTAGCGCAAATGACCCCCAAGTCCAGTAATTTATATTTTATAAAGGCAAAAACAATTACACAGAAAGTGACAGAAGAATAGGATGGGAAGATGAGTGTGAACCCTTGTTGTGGGCAAGGAAAGTATTTCAGATCCTCCTGGGTGTGTCTTGTTATTATTGTTAGAGGAGTCCACTTTCTAAAAATATAGGGAGATTAAAACTGGTTTGTATATAGGAGTAGTATTGAATAGGAATGAAGGATTACCTTTAAGCTTATAACTATATGTATATTTAAAAGAAAAAAGAATAAAGGAAAGAAGAGAGAAAACGGGAAAAAAACCAAAAACCAAACAAACAAAAGCAGCAACAACAACAAGCACAGGTATGTGTTTGAAAAAAGTTCAAGGTAAAAAGTTATTATCAAGTGTTGTATTAAGTATCACATTGTAATAATAAGTGCATTAAAAAATAGAACAAAAACCATGAGAATGAATTTTAAATTTAAAGTGAAAACTTTAAAAAAAATAGAAAAAAGTTAGAAAATAAAGTGAAAAGCTGTTCTATAAAGTGTACAGCTTTTGGGGTAGTACCAGGAACTTAATATATTGCCTTTCCTCCGATGTTAGGGTTTTACAGTTTTATGGAGACTGTTTGGTGTTGTCCTCTTGTTCTTCTGGCTTGCCTTCTGGGGGCGGGCCCTGCCGCGCTGTTTTTCAGTCCCTTCTACCTGGGCTGAGTCTCTCCGCCCCCTTCCTAGGGGCTGGGCTCCATGGCAACCAGGTTTTCAGGCTTTTTTTCTCTGGAGGATTTGTTCTTTTGCAGCTTTTTGCAGCTTTTCAGAAAGTCAGGCCAGAGCAAGATGTCTGCGCCCAGACCTCCGTCTCAGAGAGAGGTCTCAGTTAGCAGCCCTCTGAATGGTGCAGTGCACACAGACTCTCTCTGTATTTCCCCCTTTGTCTTTCTGTTTCTCACAACTCAGCACACCCGCAGCCCCTAGTCAGAATGGGGCCCGGGGCCCCTGCTTGTCACTTGTCAGTTCACTCCTGCGCCAGGGAAACCGTGATTGATTTAGGATTGTGAGACCTTTCCCTCTCTGCTGATGCTTTTCTGCCCCTGTAGAGAACCAGAAGTGTGCAGGCTTACATCTCAGGCTGATTTCATGGGTGTTCAAATTGTCCTGGTAGATAGTTCAGCTCACCTCAGGAGACCTTGAAACAGGTCTCCTACTTCTCCGCCATTTTGCCTTGATCCTCCACGTACAATCTCACCGCCCGGTGAGGAGAAGCTGTCCACTGGGTGAAAGGCTCCTGATAGGCAGGAGTCTGGCATTCTAATCCTTCAAGGCAGATTCACTCTGGAGGGAAGAATTTGGCTTTGCTTGGTGGAGGGAAGGCAGAGACTCATCCCCCTCCCCAGGCCCCCCTGGTTACAGAGGGAAAAGCTGGCCTTTTTGTCAAACCACAAATGTGGCAGATGGTTCAATGTCATTGTGTGGTCTTCAGTGTACTGACTATAGATGGGCCTGAAATTTTGTATGTTTGACTTTCATTGAACCTGATCTTTCATGTATGATACCTGGATATTCCTGAGGACCTTCCAAAGGCAGGATCAGACTCTAAACCAGGCATACTTTACTTCTATCTGAGACAAGCAGGGCCTTCCCATTTAAAAGGAGATGGTTTTCTCTGTAGTCTGTTAATGACCATAATAAGTCCTTGGGATAGAATTTTAATAGAATCTTAGAACTTTTGAAACCTGAGTTTAGCCTCAGACAACCATGTGCTGCTCCTACCAGATTTTCACCATCAGGTGTCATGTCTAAGAACCACATTGTGAATTCTGCTTACAATTAAATATGCAAATAAGAAAATGGAGTGCATTAATATTTTGTTAACAAAATAATTATAACATATGCTATACTGGATGCTGCTGGTTTAATCATTCTTGTTTTGAGGAATCTCAAATGTTTCTCCTTCGAAGGACTTTCTCACATTTTATTCTTAAAATTTTACTCTTTTTCAAATCCCAGCAGAGTTGTTACTTTCACAGGAGTGATTCCTCACTTCTTTACAAGAACAGAATGCTCCTGTCACTTGCCAGGCACCTCACCCTTCCTTCTGTGTTGTCTGTGTTTGCCTTCACTTGCTATACAGTGAGCTCCCCAGGGGGGAGTTCACCATTCAGCTTTACATGTGCCAGTGTAACTTAACAGCGGTCAATGTATCTCGTTAACTGAATGAATGAATGAATGAATGAATGAATGATGAGAATGTATTATTTGCTTGTTGTGTGATCAAAGGCAATTTCCTGTCATCTCTGTGCTTGTTTCCTCATGAGTAAAACGGTGAAAACTACAACCTCTATCTAAGAGTAAATGAGATCATGTGTATAAAGTACTTAGCACATTGAATTCTCAATAAATGTCAGCTCTTTGTTTCAGCCTTATTAACATAGAATGTAATATTCAGTGGGTACCTTGAGATAAGGTGGTTTCTTTGCTGACCAAGGGCATGGTGCTAAATGAAGGATAGATATGATCAACAGTATCTCATAAAAAAGAGAAGTAACAGTAATAAAGCTAGAGTAATTTCAACTGGTAAGATGATGCTCCAAGTTATCTATACAATAATGGGCAGGTTTCCAGAAGGGCCCAAGGTACTCTCAAGCATACATTCAGCACATAAAAATACAACTCAGCCTCATCATAAATTTGATCTACAGCCAAGATAATCAAGTCCATTATCAAGCGAATGCCTATTATGCTAGTTTCCCTGTGATACAGTGTGCCTTTGGTGGTATTTTGAGTAGCCTGCTCTTTTAACAGGACTCTCTAAGGAAGGTTGAATTAGCACTTTATTTCTCTCTGCATTAATTTTTCTATAGCAAGCGGACTTTGCAGTCTGTGCCCATCAAATCAACAGCCAAGGTAGGTTTGGCCAATATCCCTGGACAATGAGGCTGAGGCAGTTTCTCTCTCAAGATTTTTTTTCAAGGAGATAGATCCAGCATTTCTTTCCTTCGTGTTCTCTAACTTTCCCAGTTACACCAAAGTTATTCTGCACCCTTTTCCTCTGGCTTCATGGGCTTGCAGTCATCTTCCTAGACCAAATGCAAACATTTACCTCCTCCAAGTTTTCCTTGTTCCCCAGGAAGAGTTATTTGTCCTCCCACTGGGCAACACAATGGTTCTTACTTGTGTCCTTGCCATTATCTTATTGTAAGACACATGTATGTTTAAAGGTTTGTTTGTACTGGTAGACTATGAACCCCTAAAAATTAGGGATTTGTTTCTATATCGTAACAGGGAGGTTTGGGGATGGTGAGATGGACAGTTATGAGGTCTTCTTTGAGCCCACCTAGGGCAAAATTCCTTTCATATTTAGGACCAGAGTGCTACTCCAGTGCTCATGATGGCCACTGCCATGGACCAGCTCCAGCCCCTCCCCTGATTTCCCAGTACTGAATAAACCCACATTATTACATCATTCCTGGACTGGGGGTGGGAGCCCCAGTGAAGGCAATTATTGAATTTCCTATGGTCACATGGGCACAGCAGGTCAGGGCTTCAGGAGACAACATTTGATCTATAGAAGCAAAGGAATCTGATAGAGCATGTACTCTAAGCTTGTGAACTAAAATCATGCAAATACCTGGCATGTGCTCATCATTCACATAGGCAGTCATTCATTTATCCTTTGAACAAATATTTATTGTGCACCTGCCCGATGCTAGACCTTGAAGGACAATGATGTATAAGTTATGGGAGGCCTTTGCCATCATGAAGGGTATTCTAGTCAGGGTGCCAAATGACAAATAATGCAATATACAGAAAAAGACACTTAAACATTGTGATCTCTATCAGAAAAAAAAGCCAGAAGCTGATTGGAGAAGAAAAAGAATGAAGGTAAGGGAATCCATGTGTGTGTAGATAATGTGGTGACAGGGAGACAGAGACAAATGGTAAAGGAAGTCCTTTTAGAAGAGATGGCATTTAAACTGAGCCCAAAAGAATAAGGCAATCTCAGAGCAATGTGGAGGGAGAGCATCCTGGGCAGAGGAGACCGCATGTGCAGGTTGTTCGGAGTACTGGGTGAACTGCAAGAAGTGTGTCGGATTGGCAGAAAGTGAGCCAGGCCGGGAGGGGAATGGGAAGGAAGGCTGAGAGAGAGATGAGGGGCCAGATCAGGCAGGCCTTTGTGGCCCAGGGATAGGCACTTGGATTTTTAGTCCAAAGGCAAGGAGAAGCTACTGAAGGACTTGAAATAGGACAGTGATGTGGTCCAGCCTGTAGATTCTGTCCTTTCTCCTCTCTCTTCTTCTCCTGGGCTGTGAATGTGCCACCATATCCCGCAGGGTCTTGTGCAGAGAGGTTCTTGATTGCAGGCTCTCAGGTGGTCTCTGCTGCCTCATCTCCCAGGATTGATTGGGACATGCTGGTCCTTCTGAGGTCTGACCAGTCTCCGAGGAAGGTGGCCGAGCTGCTCAGGTGCTATGTGGAAGACTAGAGCTCTGAGCCACACTCTCAGATGGGTGGCTGCCTTCTCCAGGATCATTGTTTGCCTCCCACTGCTGGGTTATTGAACCACATTGCCCACTAACCTAGTGTTGGAGAGTCTGCTAGTTGCCGCTGGATTTTTTTTTTTTTTTAGTTTAGTAGCTTTTTTTTTTTTTAGATTAGTAGTTTCTTTTTTTTTTTAAATAATAACTTATTTTTTTCAGTGCTCCAAGATTCATTGTTGATGTCCCACACCCAGTGTTCCATGCAATTTGTGCCCTCAATACCCATTACCAGGCTTACCCATCCCTTCTTTATTCTCCCTTCCAAAACCCTCAGTTCATTTCTCAAAGTTCAAAGTCTCTCATGCTTCATCTCCCTCTCTAATTTACCCCAGTTCACATTTCCTTTCCTTCTCCCACTGTCCTCCATGTAAGTGAAACCATATGTTACTTGACTTTCTCAGCTTGGCTTATTTCACTCAGCATAATCTCCTCCAGTCCCATCCATGTTGCTACAAAAGTTGGGTATTCATCCTTTCTGATGGAGTTGTAATATTCCATTGTATATATGGACCATATCTTCTTTATCCATTCATCTGTTGATGGGCACCCTGGCTCTTTCCACAGTTTGGTGATTGTGGCCATTGCTGCAATGAACACTGGAGTACATATGGCCCTTCTTTTCACTACATCTGTATCTTTGGGGTAAATGCCCAGTAGTGCCATTGTAGGGTCATGGGGTAGCTCTATTTTTAATTTTTCAAGGAATCTCCACACTTTTCCAAAGTGGCTGCACCAACTTGCATTCCCTCCCAACAGTATAAGAGGGTTCCCCTTTCCCCACAGCTTCTCCAACACCTGTTGTTTCCTGTCCTGTTAATTTTGGCCATTCTGACTTGTGTAAGGTGGTATCTCAGTGTGGTTTTGATTTGAATTTCCCTGATAGCTAGTGACGCTGAACATTTTTTCATGTGTCTGTTAGCCACTTGATTAGTCCATGGAGAAGTGTCTGTTCATGTCTCCTGCCCATTTTTTTTATGTGATCATCATTTTTTGTTGTTGTTGAGCTTGAGGAGTGCTTTATAGATCTTGAATATCAGCCTCTTGTCTATAGTGTCATTTGCAAATATCTTCTCCATTCCATGAGTTGCCTCTTTGTTTTGTGGACTGTTTCCTTTGCTGTGCAGAAGCTTTATATTTTGATGAAGTCCCAAAAGTTCATTTTCACTTTTCTTTCCTTTGCCTTTGGAGATGTGTCTTGAAAGAAGTTGCTGTGGCTGATGTTGAAGAGGTTACTGCCTACGTTCTCCTCTAGGATTTTGATAGATTCCTGCCCCACATTGAGGTCTTTCATCCATTTTGAGTATATCTTTATGTATAGTGTAAGAGAATGGTCTACTTTCATTCTTCTGTACATAGCTGTCCAATTTTCCCAGCATCATTTCTTTTTTTCTTTTTTTAAAGATTTTATCTATTTGACAGAAACACAGCCAGAGAGGGAACACAAGCAGGGGGAGTGAGAGAGGGAGAAGCAGGCTTCCCACCGAGCAGGGAGCCCAATGTGGGACTCGATCCTGGGTCTCCGGGATCATGACCTGAGCCGAAGGCAGTCGCTTAACCAACTGAGCCACCCAGGCGCCCCCCCCAGCATCATTTCTTGAAGAGACTGTCTTTTTTCCACTGGATATTTTTTCCTGCTTTGTCAAAGATTATTTGACTGCCCAGAGCAATCTATACTTTCAATGCCATCTTGATCAAAATTCCACTAACATTTTTCAAAGTGCTGGAACAAATAGTCTTAAAATTCATATGGAACCAGAAAAGACCCCAAATTGCTAAGGAAATGTTGAAAAAGAAAAACAAACCTGGGGGCATCATGTTACCTGATTTCAAGCTGTATTACAAAGCTATGATTACCAAAACAATGTTGTACTGGCACAAAAAAAGACACATAGACCAGTGGTACACAGTAGAGAGTCCAGTTATGGACCCTCAACTCTATGGCTGTCGGACTTTAGAAATAAGTGAATAATTGTGTGGTAAGTATATGGCATGGTAAGAATGCAAAGCAAATGGGACCCAGAGCTCCAGGGAGTGGCTGTGGTTCTGAATGAGATCTCGATGTATAGCTCCATCCAAGGGCAGCACATGGGCTGTTTGATGTTGCACATGTGGCTTTGAAGGTACAAAGCCTCCAAGGGCCTGTGTTGGTTTACCCTGAGGGAAGTTTTGGAAGGTGTCTGTGGAAATGATTTTCAGTCTGAGGCAAAGAAGCAGGTCAAATACCTAAACCCCCAGCCTTTCCTCGAACGGCTCTAATTCTAACCTGACAAACAGTAAAGAGAGCAAGAAAGGGCGTTCATGCCATTCCAGTGCTCTTCTTCAAACATGTGGGTTTAAGCCATTTGGGTTTGAAATCCATTCAGTTTGTGTTTTTGCCAAGCGTTCTGTGGGCGTAAAGTCTAAAAATGACTTTGTACACATAGGACATCTGTTGGGAAATGTGGGTAAATTCTAGGTCGGAAAAAGGTTCTCTGAGCAAGTACCCTCCGTGTTTAGCCCTCAGTGTTTGTAAAGACAAGAAACATGTTAGAGGTCAGACTAACAACTCTTACCCTTGGTCCAAACCAGGATGTGTCTGGATCCAAATGTGGCGTGGATAGAGTGACTCAGAAATACGTAATGGGGAGAATGAAGGGCCCAGAAAAAAAAATTAAAATTGAAAAAGAGATGAGGGGGGGAACAGAGCGAATTCCGTATAACAGATAGAAAAATCAGGAGGTTTTAGTCTGGAGGCATAAAGGCTGATGGGATTGAAAATAGAAGCCAAAGTAAACGGCTGAGGTTCGGGTCAATCTGGACCTGCTCAGCATGGCCTCCTGAGTTTGCCCCGCTGCATACAATTTCTCCCTCTCGACCCTCTAGGACATTTGGGTTGACTAATCATGATCAGGGTCAGGGGCCTTGACTTGGGAATGTGAGCATGGAGATTTATCACAAAAGGAATCCCAGCGGGGCCTGCTGTTGGACTGTGCCAAACATGAATACCTCACTCCTGTGCTCACTCATTTGAATCTTATTTACTGAGGTCCTTGCTTTGGACCAAGGACTAGTATGTAGTTTGCCTGGATAATCAACTTTGCGCCTCAGTAGCCACAAGACTGAGTACTCTGGGATATGTCCTGAGCTAGGGACAACTGAGAACTTGCACATTGTGGCACCAAGCAGTGTGCTCTGGCAGTGAGATCCAGATGGGCTTCCTGAAGGAGGTACTCTTTGTCCTGGGCTTTGGTGGATGGTAGGATTTGGATGGGTGGAGTTGGAGGAATAACCTGGGCTTCGGTATGCGGGTGGGAAAGCACAGGGTATATTTGGTGGAGAGTCAAGAGCCTGTTTGGAGCATAGAGTAGTTAAGTGCTAGAATGGAAAAGGTGATGGGACCTGACTTGGGAGTCAGGTGGTAAATGTCTTGAGAGAGTATCTGGGGAAAGGGTACTTTTGCGTGGTTGGCAAGAGGGAGCCATGGCACTGTCTTGAGCAGGAGAGTGTGCAAAACACTTTAAAAGAAAATTGGCAAGAGTGGGCAGATGTGAGAACCACAGAAACAAGTTGGGAGTCTATGGCCATAACCTAGGACAGCGATAACACAGTTACAAAGACAGTGGGTAGTGGGCATATATGTCAGGCAACAAAATCAGGGATGAGGAAATACTTTTTCTTTAAATCAGATTAATTCTGACTTAAAGCCATCATACTGTATATCCTAGGTAAATTCCATTATAATTATAATTGAGGGCTCCCCTCCCTACTGAATAGGGGACATATCAGAATCCCAGAGGATTATATGGTAGGTGAAATGGGGAAAGGGAAATCTTGGAAGGTGTCTGTGGAAATGATTTTTGTCTCTTGTGATCCTACTGTGAACCCTGCCATCCCTGCTGACCTCCCGGGTGGGAAGGTCCATGAAGACAGCTTCTCTGTTGTATGGGCAAATTTCCTGAGAGGCGAAGTATTTGAATACCCTCACTTTACAAATGAGGAAATGGAGTCACAGAAGATCATAGCACTGCTCCAAGGTTTCACAGCTAGGAAGGAAGGGGCCATGATTCCAAGACCCTTGTAATCACTAGTCTAGCACCACCTGTGAGCCTGGAGGGAGAGGAGCAGAAGTCGGTCAGTCCTGGAGAGGATGAATAAGGAGTGGGGACAGATTGGATGTGAATGTTGAGAACGCTCAAAGGTGGCTGGGTTTTCCTAGTTTTAGTATCTTTATTTTTTAATTGTATCATTAATAAATGCTTATCATAGAAAATATGTCAAGTGCCAACAGGAAATGAAACAAAAAGTACCATCCATGATTATACTACCTGGAAGCAAAAGCTGTTCTATTTTGAGCTGATCCTTTACAGTCTGTTTTTCTCTGCACTGTTTTATGTGGTCAGGGGCAACTTAAACACATATCCAGGTTGTTCCTAATGGTTTACTGTTTTAAGCTGTACTGTGACAGACAGATGCATAAGGCTTTACCTCTGTCTTGGATAATTTCCTCACCAGTCCAGGGATAGAGTCCTGAAAGTTGAATGACAGGGTCTAAGTATCTCGCAGATCTATTGCCACACTTCTCTCTATAAAGGTCGTGCCTATGACTGCTAAGAGCCGTGTATAACTTAAACGGAGTATTATTTTAAGGATTTTTGCTAACTTGAAAGGTGGAAATGACCTCTTGCCGTGCCAGACTTTGCCTCTTGATGTCATTTGTTCCTTAGAACGGCCCTATGAACAAGTTCCCCTTTCTTAAAATATCATTAACCTTTCTGACGATTTCGGTATCGTGTTCAATTTTACCTCTGAGGCGATCGCCCTGCACCCACCTTTGATTTGCTCCACCTTACCAGTGAGGAAACCAAGGGTGAGAAATATTTTTGATGAGGGCCACACGGCCAGTAAGTCTCAGGGATGACATTCAGATCTGGGTTTTTGGTGAGGAGAGAGAAGAAGCCATTGAGAGAACTGAAGAACCCGGGGGCGTCGGGAGCCGGTCTTGCCGAGAGTGTCGGTTGGGTGTGCTAGTTCGGCGTGAGTCCCACTGATCTGGGAATCAGATGCAGGAGTGTGGGGTGTGCAGGTAGCTGAAGGTTCAGGTCCGGCCCGTAGGGAAGCGTGTGACCGAATGAGCGAAAGAGGCGAGGTTTGGCAGAGCAGGACTGGGACTAGGCGGGGTTCTGGGGATGGCCGCACGTGCTTGGGTCACACTCGCCAGGCACCCTGAGTAACCCCTCTATAGCTGCAGCCAGTTCACCCACCTGGCAAAGCCACAAGGGCAAAGCTGGACAGGGAACCACGCCCCTGCGGTCTGCCGCAGGGCTGTGTGCTCGGACACAGCTCAGGTGATAATCCTAGGGCCCAGACTGCCACTGAGTTTTATGGCCAAGGAGAATTCCAGAGCCGCCGGCGTGAGGTGATTTACTTGTATCGGGCACAGGAGGCTCATTCTGCAGGAAGTGGAACATAACTCTTGGAGTGGAAATAAGATGAAGAGTGTCCCTGCTGTACAGAGCAGCTTCCTCTGTCGTGCTGGGTCGCGCTTCCAGTCCTCAGACAACTTCCAAGGGCAGAGGGCCTGGCGGTCAATCCATTCTACCCGTTAGTGTCATCTTGTGTCTTCCCTTCTTGGAGTCAGACACATCTTATGTGATCAGGAGGGAGGCTGAGGGAGTGGCGGGCGTTCTGGTCCTGGCTGGATGGGAGGGCAGATGAGCTGCTGAGAGCAGTGCAGACTCGGGCAGGATAGGGGCATCTGGGAGTCAGAGCAGGCGTGGACTGTTGGAGCCTGTAAGTTGAAGGAGCTTGGCCAAGCGGCGAGGATGGTGGGGTGCACGGGGTGAGCCATCGGAGTGGGAGGCAGCGCCAGCGTGGCTAGGACTGAGGTGAGGGGGCAGGAGAGCGTGCGGATGCCACACAGACCCAGGGTGCAGGGTTCCGCTGGGGGCCAGCCATTCTGGAACCCCAAGGAGAGAGGCAGGAAGGCAGAACGGTTTCACAGGCTTGAGGGGTCTTGGGGTTAGGGAAGGGAGCTGGGTGGTAAAGGCACAAGGTCTGGCTTTGGGACAGTGGCTTGAAATGGAGGAGGGAGAAAGCCAGGAGGCTGAGCATGATGACGGAAAGAGGCTTTCTTCTTGGGTGGAATTCTGTCCAGAGGCGCAAGTGGAACCTGTGTTGTGAGAAGCACCGGGAATGCGGCCCTTGTCCCTTGTCTGTGCTCCCTGCCACCAAGGAGTGTGGGGAGCCTAGAGCCCGCGGCCGAGCAGGTGGCCCTCTGCAGCCCGAGGGGAGGGGGAGAACCTCAGCCTGTGCTCCACACCAGCTGCCTTGGAAGCTGCACGGGGGCTTTTGTGCAAATGACACAATTTAAGTCTCATTATCCTCCAAGGTAGGTATTCTGGTCCATGTCTTACAGATGGTCAAATGGAGGCTCAGGGAAGTGAAATAACTTGCCCTGGGTGCACAGAGCGAGTGATTTCAGTTGCCTTAGTACTTTGTAGAAATAAAATAAATGCAGAGTAATACATGGAAGAGAAGTGCTTTCTTTTTGTTCCTCTGGGTGGAGCCGTCTTTGGGAAAGGGCCTCCCTGACCCTCCCGGTAGGGCCGCCGCCAGGTGGCACCACAGCTTTCCCACGGCCGGTCAGCGAGGTGACTTGGTCTCCAAGTATTTCTATTCATCAGGCCCTGTTTTGGACTGTGCCACCAATATGAGGAGTTGTTCCTGTCCAAAGGGTTCTGGGTTTTGTTCTGGAAATTGGGCAGGGCTGACCTAAGGGAGCCCGGCTGTCTTCTTTCAAGACCTTGTTTGACTTCCAAGACAAACGTAACAAATTGGGTAGTTGCTACGATTCTCAACAAGACCAGGCCAGTTGGGTGCTGTGCCCCATCTGTGGGAAATTTTTTCTTCTCTTTTCTTTTTTTTCTTTTTAAGATTTTATTTTTATTTGACAGAGAGAAACACAGCCAGAGAGGGAACACAAGCAGGGGGAGTGAGAGAGGGAGAAGCAGGCTTCCCGCTGAGCAGGGAGCCCGATGTGGGACTCGATCCCGGGTCTCCAGGATCATGACCTGAGCCAAAAGCAGTTACTTAACCAACTGAACCACCCAGGCGCCCCTGGAAACATTTTTTCTATACCAACCTGGGCAACGGGAGGTGGAACCCTCATCACAAATAGAAATTTTAAGGAGCATGTAGTAGGGGCACAGAGAGGGGCCTTTTCAACTTCACCAAATACTCTGGTGACTTTTGTCTTAAATGGATATATTGATCCTAATTTTGGGCACATAATTGGGTTAATAGTTATCACATCTCTAAAATAGAAGTTGTTAAAAAGACCCAAGTGTGCCGACATTACCATTAAAATTTGCTTCTGTTATTCATATTATGGGATTTAAAGACATTTTGTGTTTAGATGTCTGTTCCCAAAGGTTAGAGAAAAGCCTTCAGTAAAAGTAGGAAGAGTGTGATTATATAAAAATCTTAAAATTCAGGTTCTTTAGCCCTCACGAATCAATGTAATGTCAATTTCTCATGCTACTTTCTCAAACCTTGGCTGTATCTGATCCATTGTATTTCCAGACAATTAAAGAGAAACAGAATCCTATCAATCCTATGTTCAGACCAGGGACATGGAGTGATATGGTGGGCAGAGAGGGGGAAGAGGACTGTTCGGTGGTCCCCACTGTTCTCCTGAGCAGACGTGAGGTCATTGACCGTAACTGCTCACTGATACCATTCTGGGGGTTTGGGAGGGAGAAGCTCTCCACAGTTAGTTTTATTTGCCCTTAATAATCTCTTCCAGGAATTCTGAGTCTACTTAGGAGTTTCTTATGTGATGAATAGGAGAATTCATTCATCTACAAAAAGCCCATGAGGAGGATAGATTTCTCTTGATTTACATGGGGCTGACGATACCAGTCATGGATCCATAGGTCTTCCCAATAGAAGTGACCATTTGATCTCACCTGGAACATACTAGACAGTGCAGTCCAACTGACTTCCATGTGACTATTCCCCTGCACTGGGTCACAGGGCAAGGGACGCCCAGTACTGTAACCCATTTTGTAGAACAACATGTCAGCTCTCCCATCATAGAAGTATCTTTGGTAGCTCACCACTCCACCCCCATGGGTAACCCAAGATGATTTTTGTAGGGCTTGGCTGGTCAGTTAGGAACTGTTTAAGAAACATCTGATCTTTATAGTGGTTAGTTCGTGGTGTTTAGGCGCCATGGTGGGATCGTGAGCAGCAATTTGGGGAGTCTTTTTGGAAAAGAGACAAGGGATAGGTTGTGAACTAAACTAGAACGCTTAGTAGTCCCTACTTCCCTTGGGCAATGCTGGGGGGAGGTATAAGGTCAAGAAGACAAGAGACCTGGATTCCATTAAATGACAAAAAAAGTTAAGGCTAAAAATCTAGATTTCCTTTATCTCAGAGCCTAGTCCGGGAGAGAAATAATTTGAGACGGCTTCATGTTTTTTAATTGAACAAATTTATTGAGCATTTACAGTATGCCAGCCTCTATCACAACAGTTATTCAAGAGTCAGGATCCCCCCGGGGGTGTCAGGAGCCTTCCTGGATGAGGAAACTGCTAGTGGCCAGAAGTGGGCCTTTGTCATTGTATCTCTGCGCATCCTTATGCACAGAAGGGACTGTGACTCCGACCACAGCCCGGGAGGGAAGAGGGGGAGTGCGTGAGTGTGGTCTGTGGTGGGTTTCCCTCCATTCTCCCCTCGTGTTGTGGGGCCGTCTTGCATTTCCTGCTTTTGAATGGTGTCACTGACATCCTTCGGGGTCCCTCAGTTTGGTAGACTGGACTGTGCTGAGGGTGGGTCACTAAGAAGGGGTGGGACTGGAGAGCATCAGGGTCTGGGCTCCAAAGCAATCTTAGGGGTACGTGCAAGTATATTAAACTAAACTAAGGTACGGATGGGGTGAAGCCAAGAGGGGCCATCGCTTGACAGTTGGTCCACATGTTCATGCCTCATTGACTTTTGCTACTCACGAGTTTGCGTCAACACCTCTGAGTTATTTTTCTCCTTCCTACCATGAACCTGTTGTTTTCATCCCCCGCTGTCTTGAGTCATGTTTCCGGATGGGAGGTGGATGGCTAGTGGCTTTTTAAGGACCATCTCTGCCTTCCGGCTCTGAGCCCCATGCTCCCATGGTCACTGGCATGACCGGAGGACCCCACGGCAGCAGAGGGCTGCAGACACAGATTCCTTACGGCTGACTGTGCCCGAGGTCCTAAATTAACCTCCCTCTAGCACAAGGGTTAGGCCTGTTCTTGTAAATATTTTATTGGAACTCGGCCACTCCTGTTCACTTGCACATCTTCCCTGGCTGTTTTTGTGCTCTGACGACGGAATGGGGGTAGTCGCAACAGAAACCAAATGGCCGGCCAAAGCTACCATATTTATTATCTAGCTCTTTCTAGAAAGTTTGCTTGCTCCTGGCCTAGAATCATAAGAGACCATGTTTTTATTTACTTAACATGGAGAATATTATAATTTGGATATTTGGGACAGGATCTGAGGTTCTCATTACAGGAATGGCACAGGCTTCACGGCTGCCTGCAGGGCAGTGTTGAAAAGGATCCTGAGGCTGTGCCCAGACTGGTGTGGGCGCTTTCAGAGAGGGGGAAGCTGGGCCAGGAGTCACAGAGGCAAGGAGCGCCAGACTAGGAAATGAGCAAGGCCATGTTCCTCTTTCCCAGAGGTAGGAAGCAGCCAGGCACGGCTTGGCATCGCTGCCCGCCCCCCCCGGGGGCCGGGCTAGACACTGCTGAGGTTGGAGCTGTCAACATACCCTCACTGAGTGGGAGAGAGGTGCTATTTGAAGATCATTCATGCTTCAACTTACGGTTGGGCTAGGGCTCCAGCTTTAATTAAGGCTTCTGTGCACTCATGGAAGGCTGGTAATGAAACAGTGTCCAGGACAACATTTTGTATAAAGCTTCCCATTTGGAGAAGATGGGGGCCTTTATTAATTGGTGCCATCAACGTGCCACTTAAAAAGGTTACAAATTATTTAAGAACCAAGATCAGGGTGTGTGACAATGCATGTTTGCCGGAGAAGGCAGTATAAAGTGTGGCTCCTGTCGTTTATATAGATACATATATACATAGCCCTTGTATGGGGGTTTTTAAAACGGAAGAGTCTTAAGACTAGCTACTCCTATGACCGGTATCCTGTTATCCTGTAACTCCAATGAGCGGCTCTTCAGGGAGCCACATAAATCCTGGGAGTGCAGAGGTCTTATGTAGACTCCACTTGCCACAGTGAGGTGTTGAAAAGTGGATGCAAGTCTGGTTTTTGGAATTCAGATCATATTTTGATTCCCCCAAGAGTCTGTGACTCAGGATAAATCCTTATAAAGTATATTAGCTACTTCTGCATAAATTCCGATTTTCAGATGTGCACGGCCTCACAGCGAGGCATTACCATGGCCGCTATTTTATCAGGCTGACTTTTCTCACTATAAGCACTACCTGGAAATTCTGAGGGTCACCGTTGCCTGGTAATGTGACTATGTATGCAGAATCCAGTAAGCCGTACGTCATGTTATTGTGCTCTAAGCTCTCCTACAGGTCACTTAGTATCTTTCCCACATTCAACATTTTGGCTTTAATTGTTTTTCCTTCACAGCATGAAAAATTGCCAAATCAGCTCCGGCTGACCAGGTTTTCTTTTCATTTCAAATAATTATATGAGGCATTTAAATTGTATTAAGTGCACTAAACCATATCTCAAAAGGAATTGGGTATTCAAAAAAAAATTTTACAACTTAAGCTCGAGAATTTATTTGCATAAAAATGCGAGTATTTTTCCAGCGAGTCTCTAAATGTGCCACCTGTCAGGTAGGAATGGGTGGTGTGGCAAATGTGCTTATGAGCCCGTGAGGCGGACAGCTTCCCGACAGACCTGGGGGAGCAGGCTGAGAGCACGCACGGGTGGTGCTTAGACCCCAGAGGGGCAGTACGACCTGAGCCTGAGTGTCTGGAACACAAGAGTAGAGGGTATTCAGATGTAGAATTCCTCCATGTCATTGTCCACGGGTCCGGCCAGCGCTGGGGGTGATGGGGCGTCTCTGCCCGCAGTCTGTTGAGCATGGGGAGCATCATAGGGTGGCTCTGGGGAGGACTCTGTGAGTGAGGAGGGGCCGGGAGCAGGGGGAGCAGCTGGGGCTGAGGAACAGGAAGGCCCTCTGGCAAAGAAAGGGAGGGAAGCCCAGGCGGTCTCTGTGGTCCCCCCACTCCCAGTGGGCAGCGGTCCTTCTCTGAAACCCTTGGGCTTTGACCAGTGGCTGCTGCATCTCTCAGGGGGGAGGGCTGTTTCCACGGTGCTGCAGAACCTACTGGGCGCCGAATAGGCAGAGACTACAGAGAGGTCTGAGGAGGAGAGCCGGAGGCCCGTGTCCACGTCTGTCTCCTGGGCCCCCTCCAAGTCATCGATGGAGAGGAGCTGGTCGTGCCTCCGCTCCGACGCCCTGTGCCCTGGGGCATCTGTGTTTGAAAACCACTGCGGTAGAGCTGAGGAACCCGGGGGGGAGTCTCCTGTGGGCAAACAAAACAAGGACTTGCTTCTCTGGAAGGACCAGGGGAGGTTGGGAGGGCTGCCGGCCCGCCTGGCAGCTTCCTGCTGGGGCCCGGTCAGCCGGGCCGTCTGGCTGGGCCCCGCACGTGAGCTGTCCGGGAGGGGCTGCTGGCCGCTGTCAAGTGTCCAGCTCGGGGAAGGCAGGGAAGGAGGTTGCTGCTCTGACGCGTGGTGGCTTCTGCCGGCCTTAGGAGCCCTCTTGTGCGCTCTTTGCGCCTGTAGGGGAAGACGGCACGTCATGTTAGCGTAGGACTGGGGTCACTGGGGAGGAGGATGTTAAGAACATCATGAAACACACTGATAACTCGAAACTTCAGCAGAGTCGTGGCAATAAAACACTGTCAGACATCTCACTCCCCCAACTCTAAAGCCAAGAGGTAGCAGAGTTCGGGGAGTGTGGACCTGACTTCTCAACCTGAGCAGACCTCTCTGAACCTAGGAGGAGATGTGGCCCCCGGTCGCCATAGGGACTACTATTATCTCAAGGACAAAAGGAGGGCTGCTTACTCCGTGGATTTGCCACAAGAACGAGGGCCTGGTTGAGCATGACAAGGGAGGTAAGGATACCAGTAAACACAGAAAGAACATTTGAAGGGTGTTTTTTTCTCTCCAACCAAAGCAGCACTGTTTGAAGGTAACTGATGGGAAGATGGGGTGATGAGGGCAGGGAGTCAGGGGCTCAGGGCAGATCAACATGGGACTCGATTCCAGTATGTGTGAGATGGCCCATGGCTTAGCTTAGGGCAGTAAATCTTTGATGAGTGAGGGGCTATCCAGAAATTTGCATTTATTTACTACTATCTGGAACCAGACCCCTCCGTACACTCTGCCCTTCAGGGACTGGAAGAGGGGCTGCTGACTGCTGCCAGACCCACGGATGCCCCTTAGGGCTTGGACAAGCAGTGTCCCCCTCTAACACCTCCCCCTGCTCCGCTAGTCCCTCCTCCTCCCCGTGGTGCACCGGGAACCTGCTTCTGTGATACGGAACTGGGGACCTCTACACGAGGCACAGTCTCACCTGGGGCTCCTGCTCTCAGAGTCTCCCTCTGGTCTAGCTCAGTGCCCAAGCCTACAGGCCAACCTCACTATGTAAAGTTTCCATTAAATAATGGATTTGGGGACAGTGAGTCTGGCTCTATTTAGTATAGGATCATCTAATTTATGAATCCTTGAAATAAGGGTTCTGAGTGTTGTTTACTATTAGAGATCTTTCCTGGCACCCAGCAGCCCTCTCCCTACACAACATACACCCTTGCTTCCCTATTAAATGGGAACTAGGTTTTCCTGCGGCCGCTTGGGAGAGACAGCTGAATGTAAGATACATTCATTGTGTATCTATTACAGGTGAAGGAGGGGAAATGACAATGAGACTCCATCTTTGACCACATGAAGCTTACATTTCATTGGAAGGATAGGAGATGGAAATTGCTTGGGCAAGAACCTGATGACAGGCACGACAGGGCTGTGAGGGAGAGGCCACACACGCCTGCCCAGTGGGAGCAGAGGAGTCTCCAATGGAGGGGGCCCCACAGGTGAGCCTTTGAGATGGGCAGCTGGCCTCCCACTGGATGGCATAGGTGGAGAGGCGGCTGTGCTGGAGAGAGGCCAAACAGAGGCTGACCGTTTGCAGGTAGGCAAAGGATGTGTGGGGGGTAAGGGGCTAACGAGCAGCCGGCTTGACTAGAGTCGAGGTGCATGAAGAAAAGCTGAGATGAAGTTCACACTGGAAATGGAGTCTAGTGCTGTTCTGGCCAAGGAGACCTTGAATGGGTAAGAAATCTGCATACTTATCCTTATGTTGGAGCCCTGTTTTTTATGTATGACCATTGATTTCTAAGGTCTTTGCCTAATTATAGATCTCCCCTAATCTTATAAACAGTCTGATTTATTCTTTCAATCAACAGTAACTGAGGGTCTTTTTGGCAGAACTTCTCCATGGGTGAGTTTACGTTTTGAATGGGTTATCAAAGGTGTGCTAAGATACTGCCCTCTTCTACCGGCAGCCACTTGCACCACAGAAATATTCTCATTATCATTTTCTATGTGATCTTCAGTGTGAAAAAGGTCTGGAGGGCCAGGCACAGATAATTTTGAATGAGACCTAATCTTAGCCCCTGACAATGAACAATACAGTGTTCAAGTATAATACAGTGAGCCGTGATGAGAATGTGGATGGCAGCATATGGGCCATGTTTGGGCACAAAGGAGGGACAGGCGAGGCAGCGTGGGGAGAGGGTAGAAAAAGCTTGCCTTGGGCGGTCAGTCAGACTCTGACAAAATCTTGGAGGTACGAGAAGTGTTTCCCAATTGGACAACCGGTGTGGCGTGGAAGCACCCTCCCACACAGAAGCAGCCTGATCCAAGGCTGGAGGCATGGACCAGAGCAGGAGGTGAGCCCTGAGAGGTGAGAGGAGTCTGGTCAGGGCGGGCCCCAAATCACTTTAAAACCTGAAGACTTTGAAAGCAAGATTGTGACATGGCCAAGTATGTGGCTGGGGGGTAAAGGAGAAAGGATTGGACGGGAAGGAAGACTGGTGGTAGAAGGCATTTTAGAAGATACTGCTGTAGTCTTTCATTTTGTAAGATTTGTGACAAGCTACGTTCCCAGTTCTTTGCCTGTGTTTCTTCTCAAACATGAATTCAGATAATCAGGATTTTGTATGGGTTTTCTGTCCAACCTTCCTGATCTCCTTAATTCTCAGTCTCTACATTCTGTGGTGTGTCTTGCTGGTTCTAGTCTTGCCTTTCCAGGACTCTGTATAGCCTATTGAAATTCCCAAGTTGTTCTGCCAAGGGTGAAGGACCTAAAGGTGAAAACAGCATTTATGGAGATTTTTTAATGGTCTGAGTTACAGATCTTTGAAGAACATGATGCAAAATGCTTTGGGTACAGGCTATAAGTGGGTACAGTATGGATCTCCTGATGGTCTCAATCGTTTGAGTTTGGCTAAACAAGCAAAGATAAGTCATGAAGCTTTGAGAGAAGGAAGTCCTCGAGTATGGAGGATGCTTTGGGAGTGGAGAGATAATGTTTATTAATCAAGATGTGAATCTAGAATTTTCCCCAAGGGCTCACTCCCCTCGATGCCCCCATGTGTTTTCTTATTTGATAAGTGCACATCACCCTATAACGTCCATCTTTGGAGACTTATTTGAGAGGCATGTACTTGGTAAGCATGTTTGTATTCCTAATCTGCCTGAAAAAGGAAGCCTCCTTGAGAACTATTTCCTGGGCATCAAAAGGCTAAGGTTGCCATGAAAGAAACTGCTAGTGGACATCTAAATCTTCCTGCTATCCGGGGCAGAATGGTGTTAAATTTAACTTAAAACCAGGAACAACTGGCACAGGATAAACACTTGGTGGTTTTGCAGAGATTTTCACCACTGTGCTTATTTAATGGAAACCTACCTGTGCTCTCTTATTTTGACTCCATCATGAAGGCAAGAGTTCCAATAAACCCTAAGTAACGCTGCCTTGAAGAGAGGATGCACCAACGTTGGTTACTAGCACCTCCACGGAGCACCTGGGTGGGTGGGGTTCCAGCTGGACCAGCGCTGGTTGGCGGTGATGGCAGGGTCTGGGGACCAGGAGTTGCAGGAGGGTGGCCGCAAGCCTCCACCTTCCCACCAGCTCCCACACTGAGCACATGGGGGATGTGTTTCCAGCAAATCTGGGGTATTCTCCAGCTCTGCACAGATGCAGAGAAGTCAGCTTCAAAAAATGGTCTGGTCTGTCTTAAAGACAACTCACATAGACACTGGATGGAACTTCTTTCTGTGCCCTTCTCCTGGCCATGCCTCTGTTTCCGACCTCTCGTCTGCTTGTCTAACTTGACCAGACACACTACTGGCTGAGAATGAATCACTCAGATGTTTCAGGAAACTTCCCCAGGGACCTTTCCAGAGTAAAACATCACCTGTGGGCCCTCCTTCCACGGAAGTCCCTCCACCCGGCTTCACACTCTCGGGGCTGCCTTCTCTGACAGCAGCCATGTGCCTTGGAGGCACCTGCCTTTCTCTTTGAAGGAGTGCAGGCTCGCTGACTCACTGGCAGCCAGTGGCTGCTCCCTTTGCTATTTATGGAACAAGATAGCATTAGATAAATGAATCTGCTCAGGCAACTAGCCACGGAGATCTGGTTATGTCTCTGAAATCACAAAGCAGTGACTCCAGAAGCTTCTCTGTCAACTTTGAGCAGAGGCAGCTTGCAGTTAGGGAAGTGAAAAATTTCATTTTTCAATGAACCCCCCAGTGAAGGCGACTCTGCCTTGACCCAGTAACCCTGGGGTGTCACGTCGGAATTCTCGCTCATCCTCACACCTCCTCTTCCTGAGAAGGGTCATTTCCTCGTGTGTCCTTGGCATAGACACAAGCAGTGTGACGCTGTCTGCTGTGTAATGAGACGGCAATAGAAATTTTAATCCAGGGACTAATAAATTAGGGGCAACTCAAGGAAACTGGGCAATGGGTTCACATGAGAAATCAGTTTTTGGTTCTAAAGAAAAACACATATTGCTTTTCCTTTCACTGTCCTCCGGGAAGTTTATATAACCATATAGCCTATGTTGTGTTTGAAATTATTTTTAAAATTGTTTAAAAATTATTAAAGATTTTATTAGCATGAACAGGGGTGGGGGAGGGGCAGAGCGAGAGGGAGAAGCAGGCTCCCAGCTGAGCAGGGAGCCCAACTCGGGGCTCGATCCCAGGCCCGAGATCATGACCCGAGCCACCGGCAGACACTTAACCAACTGAGGTGCCCCTAAAATTTTTTAAAAATGATTAAAATAATTCTTTTTGAAATACGGTTGATATAGAAAAATTAGAATAATTATGTTGTACTAATACTATATATTCTGAAATGATCACCATGATAAACCTAGTTAATCACCACACATCCCCCATGTGCTCAGCATGGGAGTTGGGGTGGGGTGGAGGCTCATGGCCACATTCCTGCCACTCCCTGAGCCCCGGCCCCGCCCTGCCCTTACTGCCAGCCAGTGCTGGTCCAGCTGGAACCCCCTCGGCCCAGCTAGCACTTTCACGTGCACCTTGGCCCCCTGCTGGTGACCAACACAGGTGTCTTCTCTCTGCAAAGCAGCATAATTTAGGGTTCATCTGAATGCCTGCCTTCATGATGGAGTCAAAAAGAAGAGAGCACAGGTAGGTTTCTGCTAAACAAGCACAGTGTTGAAAATCTGCAAAACCACCACGTGTTTGCTCTCTGCCAGTCAGTCCTGGTTTTAAGCTAACATTTTTTTTCCCTTGTAATGTGACTTCTTAATCTGCTCTCTTAGTAGCTTTCAGTATACAACCCGGTATTGCTAACCAGGCATTAAGCTGTGTCACAGCCCTAGGACTTAGTTATTTTATAATTGAAAGTACATCTTTTGAACAGCTTTACTCCCATCCTCCAATCTCTTCTCTGTATCTGTGAGTTTGTTTGTTTGAATTCCACATCTAAGTAAGATCATATGGTACCTTTCTCTGACTTGTTTTGCTTAGCATACTGCCTTTGACGTCTATCTATGTTGTTGCAAAGGGTGGGATTTCCTTTTTTATGGCTGAAAAAATATATTTTTCTTTATACATTCATCTACTGATGTGCATACAGGTGGCTTCTGTATCTTGGCCACTGTAAATAATGCTGCAGTGTACATGGAGGGAGGGTGCAAATATCTTTTGGGGTTAGTGTTTTCATTTCCTTTGGATGAATACTCATTTGGGTGAGTGTTTTCATTTTCTTTGGATGAATACTCAGAAGTGGAATTGCTGGATCTCGTGGGAATTTTATATTTAGCTGTTGAGGTGGCTGCAGCAATTTCCATTCCCACCAACAGCCTTTACTCCACCGTATTTCTTGTCCATTTGATACTAGCCACTCTGGTGGGCATGACGTGGGATGACCTTTGTGGTTTAGATTTGCATTTCCCTGATAATCAGTGATGCTGGGCACCATCTTACGGACCTGCTGGCCATCTGAATGTTTTCTATAGAAAAATCTCTATTTAGATTCTCTGCCCATTTTTTAATCAGGTTCTTTGTTTATTTGTTACTGAATCATCTGAATTCTTTATGCACTTATTTGGATATTAACCCCTTATTGGGTAACTATTTGCACATATTTTCTCCCACTCAGTAGGTTGCCTTTACATTTTGTTGATGGTTTCCTTTGCTGTGCGGGAGCCTCCTAGTTTGATGCTGGCCTGTTTAGTTTTGCTTTTGTTGTTTTCCTTTTGGTGTCAAATTGGAAAAAAATCATCACCAAGACCTATGTCAGGCAGCTTACCTGTTTTCTTCTAAGGATTCCATCATTTCAGTTATGTTCAAGTGTCAAATCCACTTAGATTTCATCTCTGTGTATGGTATAAAAGAGTGGTCCAGTTTCATTGTTTTGTGGCTATCCAGTTTTCCCAATACCATCTACTGAAGAAACTGTCCTTTACACATTGTATATTCTTGGCTCCATCATTATAAATTAACCAGCCATACAGATGTGTGTTTATTTCTGGACTCTCTATTCTGTTCTTGGGTCTATGTACCTGTTTTTATGCCAGTAACATTTTTCTGGCTAGAGCTTTGTAATGTAGTTTGCAATGAGGAAGTGTGATGCCTCCAGCTTTGTGTTCTTTCTTAATTAAGGTTCCTTTGGCTATTCAGAATCTTTTGTGGCTGCATACCAATTTTAGGATTGTTCTAGGTCTATAAAAAATACTACTGATATTAATAAGGATTGAATTAAATATGTAGATTGTTTTAGATTATATGGACATTTTTACAATATTGATCCATCAGCATGGAATACCTTTCCATTATTTATATCTTCTTGAGTTTCTTCAACAAGCATCTTAAGAGTTTTCAATGTACAGGCCTCTCACCGTGGTTAAATTCATTCTTAGGTATTTTATTCTTTTGATAAAATTATAGATGGAATTTTTTCTTAATTTCTCTTATGGTTATTAGTGTATAGAAATGCAACAAATTTTTATATATTGATATTACATTCTGCAACATTACTGAATTCATTTATTAGTTTTGACAGTTTTTTCTATTGTTTTAGTATAGGGTTTTCAATATATAGTATCATGTCATCTGTCAATAGTGACACTTATTCCCTTTCAATTTGGGTGCCTTTTATTTCTTTTCTTTGTCTATTAGCTCTAAGACCTGAAATATTATGTTGATTAAAAGTGGTAAGGTGGGGGAGCCTGGGTGGCTCAGTTGGTTAAGCAACTGCCTTCAGCTCAGGTCATGATCCCGGAGTCCTGGGATCGAGTCCCAAACCGGGCTCCCAGCTCCAAGCGGAGCCTTCTTCTTTCTCTGACCTTCTCCCCTCTCAGGCTTGTTCTCTCTCTCTCTCTCAAATAAATAAATAAAATCTTTGAAAAAAAAGTGGTAAGGTGGGCATGTTGGTCTTGTTTCTGGTCTTAGAGGAAAAGTTTTCTGTTTTTCTCACGATTGCGTGTGATGATCCTGTGGGCCTGTTACATATGCCCTTTATTATGTTGAGGTATGTTTTGTCTATATCCCCTCATCCAGAGTATTTATTGCAAATGTTGAATTTTGTCAAATGCTTTTTCTGCATCTGTTTAGATGATCATACAGTTTTTATCCTTCCTTTGATAATGTGGTGTGTAACACTGATACGTGGATGTTGAACCATCCTTGCATCCCTGCAGTAAATCCCTCTTGATCATGGTGTATCATCCTCTTGAAACTCTCTGGGCTTTTTGGATCTGGGGTCTGTTTCCTTCCCTAGGTTAGGAGTGTTTTCATCTATTATTTTGTCAAATTTTCTACTCCTTTCTCTCTCTCTTCTCCTTCTGGGGACCCTTATAATGTGAAAGTTAGTCTGCTTGGTGTTGTCCCATAAGTTCCTGAAGCTATCTTCATTCTTGTTCTTTTTGTTGGTCTAATTAGAAGAATTCTGACGCCTTGTCTGAGAGTTTACTGATCCTTTCTTCTGCTTCATCTAGTCTGTTGTTGAACCCCTCCAGTGCATATTTCTTTTACTATTTCAATTACTATTACTATTGACCTATGACTTAATATGTGGAACTTATATTTTCTTTTTTTTGAAGTTCTCACTTTGTGCATCCATTTTCTCCTGAGCTTAGTGAGCATCTTTATCAGGTAAATTACTTACCTCTGTTCCATTAAGGTCTTTTTCTGAGATTATTTTTTTTTTAAGATTTTATTTATTTGACAGAGAGAAACACAGCCAGAGAGGGAACACAAGCAGGGGGAGTGAGAGAGGGAGAAGCAGGCTTCCCGCCAAGCAGGGAGCCCGATGTGGGACTCGATCCCAGGTCCGGGATCATGACCTGAGCCGAAGGCAGTCGCTTAACTAACTGAGCCACCCAGGCGC
This sequence comes from Spilogale gracilis, assembly GCA_004023965.1. NCBI lineage: Eukaryota > Metazoa > Chordata > Mammalia > Carnivora > Mephitidae > Spilogale > Spilogale gracilis. Next base: position 7,019 of record PITA01008034.1, on the reverse strand, counting down.
CCCGTTTTTCTGAGATTTTATCTTGTTTTTTTCATTTGGAACATGTTCCTTTGTTTCTGCATTTTCTTTCATTCTCTGTGTTGGTTGATATACACTAGAGGAAATAGCCAAATCTCCCAGCCTGAAGGAGTGGGATCATGTGGGAGATGAAATTATCATTCAGTCTTGCTCTAGCTTTTCATTGTATCTCAGAACTTTGTCCAAGAAGTCTATTTTATTCCTAATGGTTCCAAATAATTGAGGGCTCTAAGACCTGTGAGTGTCCCAAAGGGAGGATCTCAGTCAGTGCCTAGATTCAGGCTGATTGAAAGCAAGAACCTCAGGCAGCAGTTTAAGATATGCAAATACACCTCTTTCAGGGGAAGACTGGGAGACAGATGTTGTCTGCCCCTCTGCACCAAGTCCTGGGATGATAGCCAATTAAGAACCATTTCTTTGTTTGCTACCATCCCATAGAATCTGTGAACACGAAAGCCCTGCTGGACACCAGTCAAGCTATCAAGGAATGTTTCCCCTGGGTGGCAGACACAAAGGGTTGGACACCAAAAAGTTATATAAACAGCCTCTTTCTTGAGACCTGGGGCTAGGAAAAGGAAAAGCATGAAGATGGAGAGCATAAGGATGGTGCCTACCGGAGAGGCATCCTCTCTGGGGAGGATTATAGTCAGGCCCTATACAAGTATTCAAATAAAAGCATGCCCCATAGGCTACAGCTATAAAGCTAAGTTAATAAGCTGCTTTTATAGAGAGAGTGGGTATTTCAGTCTGATGCCTCTTTGCTGTGCCCTGTGGTATAGTTGGTTAAGAACTATTTTTCAATTTGTTATAGTCCTGTGGAGCCTACAAAAGTTAAGGCTTCCTGGCCATCAGAGCCAAGTAGCCTCCCCTGGATGGCAGCTGCAAGAACAGGGCACCAGACAAATGCACAAACTCCTTTCTGGGAGACCTGGTGACATGGCATGAGGCGGAAGGAAGAGCACAAAAATAGCACGCACCTGCATCTGTTCTGTAAAGCATTTCAGATGTGTGTGTGTTATGGATGTGTGTTAAATTAGATGTGCCTGCCCCTCAGGTGAAGCTTAGGTGAAGATAGGCCAATAGGGTTTTTATGTTTGTTATTATTTTTTTAAACAGATAGACTCTGTGCTTTTTAGTTGCTGTCTCTGTCCTGGGCCCTGAGGACGGGTAATTCTGGATAGCCTTTTAAGAACTATTTCTCAGGTCCTGATAACCTTGTGGGGCTCCTGGACATGAGCCTTATGGGTTTTCAAAGCTATGTGTTTTGGGAACTCATCTCTCAGGTATAGGCGTTAAACAGCTGCAGCACTAAAAGAAGAGTTCAAATCCTTTACTCCCCAGGGAGAGATCCGAGTTGTGAGATCCCATGGTGACTGACTTACTTTGCCAGAGCTGAGAGTCATTGTGAGAGTCTCAGCCTCTTCTACCAACATTTTTTTTTCTTAATTGAAGTAGAGTTGACACACAGTTTCAGTAGTTACAGGTGTACAATGTAGTGATTCAACAAGTCTAAATGTCATGTTGTGCTCACCACAAATGTAGCTACCATCTGTCACCATACAACACTATTACAACCACACTATTTTCCCTATTCTGTACCTTTCATCCACATGACTGACTCATTCCATAACAGACTATGTAACAAATTGATGGTTGCCAGAGGGAAAGGGAGTGGGAGATAGTTCTCTGTCTTAATGTGTTTCTGGCTTTTCTTCCTTTTATTTCATTTAGCACAATACCCTCTAGATCTACCCATGTTGCTGTAAATGGCAATATCTTATCCGTTCTTATGCATTTAGGTGCCCCAGTTTTGGGTGCATAGATATTTACAATTGTTATATTCTCTTGTTAGATTGGTTCCTTTATAATTATGTAATGCTCCCCTTAATCTTTTGTTATGGTGTTTGTTTTAATGTCTATTTGTCTGATATAAGCATTGCTACCCTGGTTTCTTTGCTGTTATTTGAATGGAATATCTTTTTCCATCCTTTCACTTTTAGACTTTAGGTGGCTGTAGATCTGAAGTCAGTCTCTTGTAGGCAGCATATAAATGTTTTTTTTTTTTTTTAAATCTGTTCTTTCACTCTGCGTTTTTTTATTGGAGCATTTAGATTACTTACATTTAAAGTAATTATTGATATATATGTTCTTATTACCATTTTAAAAATTGTTTTCTGGCTGCTTTTGTAGTCTTTCTCTGTTCCTTTCTTCTCTTGGTCTCTTTCCTTGTGACTGGTGACTTTCTGCAGTGTTATGATTGGTTTTCTCTGTTTTTTTTGTGTGTGTATGTGTATTATAGGTTTTTGGTTTATGGTTACTGAAAGCTTCATATATATAATTCTAAGTATACAGTAGTCTATATCAACTGGATGATCCCGTAAGTTTGAACACATTCTAAAAGAACTTTTTAACTCCCTCTCCATACTTTATGTATATGTTGTCATATTTTATACTTCTAATTATGGCCTTTTCTTTGTTTTAATGTTTTAAGGCTCATTTAGTGGTGATAAACTCCTTTAACTTTGTTAATTTGGGAAACTTGTGCTCTCCTTCAATTTGGAATGATAACTATGCTAGGTAGAATATTTTTGGTTGTAAGTTTTTTCCTTTTAGCACTTTGCAAGCCAGAAAGGAATAACATGATACATTCAGTTTCTGCTGAAAAATCAGCTGATGGCCTTAGGGGGTTTCCCTTTTATGATTTTTTGCTTCTTTCTTGCTACTTTTAAAAATTCTCTATCTTTAACTTTTGGGAATTTAATTATGTGTCACGGTGTGGAACACTTTAGGTTCATCTTGTTCATCTCTATTATTTCAATTATTTCTTCAGATAAGTCCTTCACACTTTTATCTTCTAGGACCCTCTATAAATTGACTGTTTGCTTGATGTCCAAGAAATTCCCTATTCTTCACTTTTTAAAATTCTTTTTTCTTTGTGCTGTTCAGCTTGGGTGCTTTGTCACTCTTTCAGATCACTGATCCAGTCCCATTCATCTGCATCTGCTAATCTACTGTTAATTCCCTCCAGTGTATTTTTCATTTCATTTATTGTATTCTTCAACTGTCACTGGTTCTTTTTTTTATATATCCTGTGTCTTTGTTGAAGTTCTAATTGGGTTCTTCCACTTTTCTCTCCAGTCCAGTGAGCATCTTCATGTATCATTACTTTTAACTCTTTATGAGGCGTATTGCTTACCTCCATTTCATTTGGTTCTTTTTGAGATTTTTTTTTTTCCTTGAAGCCTGTTCTTCTGTCTTGTAATATTGCTTGACTTCTTGCATTTGTTTCCATGAATTAATTAGGTAGCACAGCTACTTTGAAACTCAAAGGAAGGGTCTTGTGTATAGGCATCCCCTGTGTAGACTGTGTGGGCCTGGTAACTTCGGCTGGGTTCCCAGGGTACTCTGTGATGGCACTGCCATGGTGGAAGAGTTGAAGGTGAAGTGGATGCAAACCGGGGTGTCCTGAGGCTCTTCACAGGGAGAGTGCCCCGGTGGGGTACCTGCTCTGGCTCTGAGACAGGGTACAGGCTGGGGGACCCTGCAGTGCTCTTGCAGTGTGGCTAGAACTGAGCCAAGCATGAGATGTTCCAGAGCACTCTGCGCTGGGGGCCTTAGCAAGCCACCTGAAGCTGAAGTGGTATGAGTCTGGTGTATTTCAGGTTGCTTGTGCTGCTTTGATGCTCTGACTAGGGATGTAGTGAGTGCTGAGCAGGGTATCCTGGTGTGAGCAGCACTGTGCTGAGGCCACCATGGTGGGACAGCTGGGTGTGGTGTGGGCTAGGGGCCTGGAGGTCACTGAGGAGGTGGCCTGGCTCTAGGGCACCTGAACCCTGTTTCTCTCCATACTGTCAAGCTTGGGGGTGGAAAACTTAAATCACCGTTCTTGCCTGCTCCTTGACTCGGGAGAGTTCCAGCAGCTCCCCCACCTTCTGGCTGGTGTCTAGGGCTAGTGCCTTTCTATTCTCGTTGCTCTGTTAATCTGTAGTCTTTTTTCTTCCTGTGCCCAAGACAGAAGAATCTGGTTATAGCCTCTTTGTGAACTCAAGTGGGAGAGGTAGTATAGTGTCAAGGCTGGGGGTTCCTTTCATGCCTCATCTCTCTCGGTGTTCTGTCTTCTGTTGTTGAGGAGCTGTTCATTCAGTCCTCAGTTGCTCAGAAGGGACTGCTCTACAAATGGGCGCAGACTTGGTGTGCCCATGGAAGAGGGAGATTTCAGGGTCTTCCTGCATTGCCCTCTTGGATCAACCCCCCCTTTGATGTGGGTATTTTTCTTGTTTGCCTAATTTGTGGGATTTGCTTAACTAGTTTTTGGGTTTCCTTCAAAGAAATTGTTTTTATATGTAGTTGAAGATTCGGTGTGCCCATGGAAGGAGGTGAATTTGGGATCCTCCTATGTTACCATTTCAAACTGAAACTTTTTTTTTGGAATGGTCATTAGAAATAAGGATGATTTAGGGGGAAAATGCAAGTTTCATAGTAAAGGTAAAACCTGTGTACATTTCGTGAAATCAGTGACCTTTCTAGATAGGACACTTGAAAACTGTCACTTGTTCATTTCTTATAGAATAATACACAGGATAATAATTAGCAGGAGGTCGGATGGTTATCACTTTGCTAACAGTTCCATAGTCCCCTTAACTTCACTCCCAATAGACCAGTCTGAATGATCTCGGTAAGTACAAATCTGACCATGTCCCTGGGCAGAACAGATCTGTAACAAGCTCTACAGCACTCCACTCCTTTGTCTTGTATCTTTCTGGAATAGTAGTCTACATGGTATAGTTGTTTGGAACTGGCTTTGTTCCCCAACACATCAGGTTTGCTGACATCTCTGACTTTATGCTCTTCTAAATGCTTGTCTGCTTAGAGAACACCTTTCTATTTTCAGAGACCAAACTCAAGGTGATGCTCTGAAGACTTATCTGGCCACCTCCCCCTCTTCTGAACAGTGTGCACTCGCTTCTCTTGGGCAGATAACTAAGCAGGGATTGCTGGGGTACAAGATGGTTCTTTTTATTTAAGCTTTAAAAAATTCTAAAAGTCAGGGACGCCTGGGTGGCTCAGTTGGTTAAGCCACTGCCTTCGGCTCAGGTCATGGTCCTGGAGACCCGGGATCGAGTCCCACATCGGGCTGCCTGCTCGGCGGGAAGCCTGCTTCTCCCTCTCTCACTCCCCCTGCTTGTGTTCCCTCTCTGGCTGTGTTTCTCTCTGTCAAATAAATAAAATCTTTAAAAAAAAAATTCTAAAAGTCAAATGTCCAAATTTATTGTATCAATGGATAATTATACCACAAATTAATGTTTTAGTTGCTTCATATCCTCATCAACATTTGGTGTTACTGTTCTTTAAACAATTACCTACCAGAATTGATATTTCATCCTGCTATGAATTGGCATTTACCAGATGACTGAAGATCTGTTCTTTATATATATATATATATATATATATATATTCTGGATTCAATTCTCTTCTCAGATGTATACATTGTAAATATCATCATTCATCTTTTAAGGCTGGTACTTACTGTGCTGTGTTTTAAGAAATTTTTGCTACCCATCTAGCAGCTATTCTAAATCACAAGGTGGGGGACCAAACATAAAAAAGCTTGGAATATATATAAGAACTATGGATGTATCTAATAAAGCCACTATTTGTCCTTCCACGAACCTGACCTTACAGATGACCAAAACACAGACACTTTGTAGAAATGTACATTAAAGAGAGGAACTGGGTTAACTGTAAAATCTTTACTTGCTGCTGAAGGTTTTTAGCACCCCAGCTGAATGACTTCTAATATCTGCACAAATGTTTATATTGGCACAGATGAGCACTCAAATTCCTTCTGAATGAATACAAAAATACATCTCTTCTAAAAGTGCTTATTATCAAGGGAATATTATGTACAAATATCCCTAAACCACAAAATCATAAGTACTCTGGTATTTTGAGAAAGTGGCAGCAACATCTATGGCAAAAGAAAAATTTCAAGTCAAGAAATGCCATAGGGACTAACTAACTTTGTTTAATATCAGTAGCAGCTCTTGGGAAAGTATGCCAAGTCTTACAGAAGATGCTAGATAGAAAGGGACTATGAACACCTGGAACTGTTAGTTCTGATTGATCTGGTATATATTTGAAAGGCTATCCATTTGAGGAACAACAGAAAAAAATCAAGGTCATAAATCTGAGGATGGGGAACTAAGGCTGATAACTTTAATGACAATCTATAAACCTAAAAAACAATTCATGAACTAAGTTCTGTGTTTTTCCCTGACTTAGTATGACTTACATATTACTGTACCATTGGCTATAAAATAAAAGGGTAGACTGATTTTTGCATTAACACAGGATTGTTACAATTGGATTAAGTATCACTGAGTTAAGGAATTTCAAAAGAAATATTCATAGTTCAATGAACAGATCTTAGAAGTAGCTGGCTGGCTTTGGAAAACAGTGTGGATATTCCTTAAAAAATTAAAAATAGAGCTACCCCATGACCCTGCAATTGCACTACTGGGCATTTACCCCAAAGATACAGATGTAGTGAAAAGAAGGGCCATATGCACCCCAATGTTCATCGCAGTAATGGCCACAATCACCAAACTGTGGAAAGAGCCAAGGTGCCCATCAACAGATGAATGGATAAAGAAGATGTGGTACATAGATACAATGGAATACTATGCCTCCATCAAAAAGGATGAATATCCAACTTTTGTAGCAACATGGACTGGAAGAGATTATGCTGACTGAAATAAGCCAAGAAGAGAAAGTCAAGTATCGCATGGTTTCACTTACTTGCGGTGCATGAGGGGTAACCTGGAGGACAGTGGGAGAAGGAAAGTAAATGGGAAGCAGGGTAACACAGGGAGAAAAATGAAACAACAGAGACTTTGGACACAGAAACAAACTGAGGGACTTGGAGGGATGGGAGAGCCTGGTGGTGGGTACTGGGGGCACCTATTGCGTGGAGCACTGGGTGTGGGGAATGGGGAATGAAT